>CM051276.1:17062002-17122002 GCA_027921565.1 Artemia sinica | reverse complement strand
GGTTGCAATTTCACTCGTGCACTCTCTCGATGGAATATTATAAGGTCAGCAGAGTGTCAGTTTACAAGATCAAGTTGCCAGTTGCAAGTTCAACAGAGTGTCAGCCCTACAAACTTTTGAGAACACTTTTGTAATCATAGGTGAGGTAGATCTTCTTACGTAATGTTCATGCTCTGTGACTTGTTATCCCAACTATTAAAACAAACACAGCCTTAATTTTAAAAGCTGAGAAAATAAAGGCAATTATAAACAATGAAGTGTGGCTTATAAATTGAATGCATGAAAATAGAAGTAAACGGCCGAGAAAGAAAAAGGTTGTGTCTTTCTTGTTTCAATTTAATCTATTTTCAAAGAGTAATAGTTTTATTTTGACTATCATTGATATCGAAAAGCAATATCAATTTTCTTCATCTTGCACAGCGTTACAACACAGAGTGTAGGTTAGAATAACCCTTGCCGTAGAGAGCTATTTTTGCCGTAGTGGAAGCCTTTTAAGTGTTCTTTTTTGGCACTTCTTATTCAGGGTCATAATTTGCTATGGGCTCGGGGGCAACTACCCCTCCCAGACCTGAGTTCCCTCCCCATCCCGAGACCACATTTTTCCCCGCCCCCTCTAGCTGAAATTTAGTTCTTCCAAAAATCTTGTCACAACTGAGATAAGCCTGCATAATTCAAGGATCCACAGAAACCGGTCAGCTTTCTTTAGTGTATCTTTACCTTTTTTGTTACTATATGGCTCATTTTTCAGTTTCTGTCCTTCCTCTTGGTACTTGTCTCTCCTTTCTTCTCTTCTGTTGCCCCGTCTTTTGCCCCTCCACTCCTCGTATGTACGACATCCTTCTCGTTCTTTCTTTTTTCACTATCCTTCGTTTCTCCCTTTCCCCTCTCTATCCTCTTACACTTCCTTCCCGGTCCCCATCGTTTTTTTGTTTCTGCTCTCCATTCTCTCTCCCATCTTCCTCTCTCGTCGCTCTCTCCCTCCTGCCCCTCCCCTCCCCTCTCTCTTCTTTTATGATCTTGTTCCCTCGCTTTCTTTCTAGCATCTCTTCTCCCTCAGCTGCGAGTCTACCTTAAGTCTGTCTTTGTGTTGAGAGATCTCTTCGTTCGGGTGTCTTCTTGCCGGATCTCCCCTCATCTGGAGTACGCCTTGACCACACAATTTACCCTCTTCTTTCCCAAACCCTGCAAACTCCTCACTTCTGTTGCCCTTAGATAACATCACCACACCTTTATCCTTTTCCCCACACCTAGCCACCCCCAGCCCAGCCGAGTGCCCCTCACCCTGCCTTTTTTCTCGCTCCTTTTTGCGCTTGCAAAGACCGGCAAGAGACTAAGTTGGTCCACCCGAAACTTCATAAGAAACACGGTTGACTCCGGCATCACATAACATTTGGTTATTGGCGACTAGAAGAGGCCTTAAGTCAGGCGATTTAGTTTATTTAAATGAGTCACCCAACTACTGTGATTACAACCCTGAGATTGGCATCTTAGGAACGGGTGGACGAAAATGTAATAAGTCTTCAAACGGTAAGATACATAGCATTATAAATGAATAATTGAAAACCGAAGTATTAACAAAGATTAACGAAATCGCTTGTCCATATATATGATTATCTGTTTATTTATCGGTCCTTCCAGTTACTTAAAACTAAGTTTTATGCTCGGAATGTGAAAATTTTACATAATAACTTTGGATTCACAGACGTGTAAATACGTGATTTTCAACGTCGGGAACAGGCTCCACCTTTGCAGTATGGATTTATTTTGGTTGGTCATGGGTAGGACGTGTACCCTTCGGCTGAATCCGGGTTGCAGCGGTAGCTAGCAACCTAGTAAGAGACGATCACGTCCAATGTTAAGAAATATAAAAACCCATAGCTCCTAAAAAAGGAGTCAGATCAAAACAAAAAGTACACCATTAGAACCGCCTTGTCCGAAACCCCTTTATAGGAAACTTTCTGTCCCTTGGCTTGAACAGCAAGGGAAATATATTGGCTTGAAAATCAAGAAAATTGACTTTAACCACGTTATTCTCCCCAAACGGGATATTTTTTTCTCTTTTCTTTGTATCCAGAGATAGCTTGGCACTGGAACATCGTAGAGGGTTGTTCAATAGCTCATCCTAAAGGAAATTAATTGGGTTAAAAATCTTTAGTAACTAAATAAATTATTTCTAAAAGAGAATAAATTTTTCCAATAAAAACTGCATTTTTGATGCAGTGACGTCATAATTACTATATAAGAAACGTCAAAACTGTAAATGGTCTCATTCATGACTACATAATGGTTAGATCAAAGCAAGCTACACGCAAGTTAAAAAATCAGTACTAAAAAATCAAGAAAAGTGGCAGCTACTACAACATTCTGCCTAAACGGGATATTTTTTTCTCTTTTCTTTGTTTCCAGAGATAGCTTGGCACTGGAACATCGTAGATAGTTGTTCAATAGCTCATTTTAAAGGAAATTAATTGGGTTAAAAATCTATAGTAACTAAAATAAATTATTTCTAAAAGAGAATAAATTTTTCCACCAAAAACTGCATTTTCGATGTCTTTTCACACTGCAGTCTTTCAAACATAATCGCATACCAGTGGTAAGATTTGAACCCACGCCTCCGAAGAGACTGGTGGCTAACACCAGTGCCTTGGACCACTCGGCCAGGCTGCCTCTCATAAATAAATATATATGTGAATTTGGGTTGCAGCAGTAGCTAGCAACCTAGTAAGAGACGATCAGTCCAATGCTAAGAAATATAACAAAACTCCTAAAAATAGAGTCAGATCAAAACAAAAGTATATCATTAGAACTACCTTGTCTGAAACCCTACTAGATAAATAATGAATGTCATCATAGTTTTATATTAGAGCTATGACGTGAATAGAAAAACACGAAAATATATTGTTGTTTCTGAAGACGTCATGAAATAATATCATTGCGCCATGACGTCAATAAAATCATTACGCCGTGACGTCATAATTACTACTTAAGAACGACAAAGATGTAAATTCTCTCATTCTTGATTAGATAATGGTTAGATCGAAGCAAGGTATACGCAAGTTGAAAAAACAGTACTACACAAACAACAGAGATAGTATCTTGAAAAGAAAAAAGCAAACCGACCAGGCGTATCGAGAAGTAATCAAACAAAACAGCAAGATGTGTTATCACAATGATGAAGATTATAGACATGCAAAAATTGAGACAGCCAAACAAAATCCGGGTTGCAGCGGTAGCTAGCAATCCGGGTTGCAGCGGTAGCTAGCAACCTAGTAAGAGACGATCACGTCCAATGTTAAGAAATATAAAAACCCATAGTTCCTAACAGAGGAGTCAGATCAAAACAAAAAGTACACCATTAGAACCGCCTTGTCCGAAACCCCTGTATAGGAAACTTTCTGTCCGTTGGCTTGAACAGCAAGGGAAATATATTGGCTTGAAAATCAAGAAAAGTGGCAGCTACTACAACATTCTGCCTAAACAGGATATTTTTTTCTTTTTTTTCTCTTTTCTTTTGTATCCAGAGATAGCTTGGCACTGGAACATCGTAGAGGGTTGTTCAATAGCTCATTTTAAAGGAAATTAATTGGGTTAAAAATCTATAGTAACTAAAATAAATTATTTCTAAAAGAGAATAAATTTTTCCACCAAAAACTGCATTTTCGATGTCTTTTCACACTGCAGTCTTTCAAACATAATCGCATACCAGCGGTAAGATTTGAACCCACGCCTCCGAAGAGACTGGTGGCTAACACCAGTGCCTTGGACCACTCGGCCAGGCTGCCTCTCATAAATAAATATATATGTGAATTTGGGTTGCAGCAGTAGCTAGCAACCTAGTAAGAGACGATCAGTCCAATGCTAAGAAATATAAAAACCCAAAACTCCTGAAAATAGAGTCAGATCAAAACAAAAGTATATCATTAGAACTACCTTGTCTGAAACCCTACTAGATAAATAATGAATGGCATCATAGTTTTATATTAGAGCTATGACGTGAATAGAAAAACACGAAAATATATTGTTGTTTCTGAAGACGTCATGAAATAATATCATTGCGCCATGACGTCAATAAAATCATTACGCCGTGACGTCATAATTACTACTTAAGAATGACAAAGATGTAAATTCTCTCATTCTTGATTAGATAATAGTTAGATCGAAGCAAGCTATACGCAAGTTGAAAAAACAGTACTACACAAACAACAGAGATAGTAACTTGAAAAGAAAAAAGCAAAGGTATTCAACCGACCAGGCGTATCGAGAAGTAATAATTGAGAGAGCAAAACAAAACAGCAAGATGTGTTATCTCAATGATGAAGATTATAGACATGCAAAAATTGAGACAGCCAAACAAAAGTTCAAGGAGAGTTATCACAATGATAAAGATTACCGCATCAAATATAAGAAAAACCAAAAGCAAAGGTATTCAACCGTCCAGGTGCATCGAGAAGTAAAAATTGAGACAGCCAAACAAAAGATCAAGGAGCGTTATCAAAATGATGAAGATTACAGAGAAGCAAGAATTGAGCAGGCTAGACAAAAGATCAAGGAGCGTTATCACAATGATAAACTTTATAGAGAAGCAACAATTGAGCAGGCTAGACAAAAGAGCAAGAAACGGTATGATAATGATGAAGATTACCGAAACAAACATAAGAAAAAAGTTGCTACCAGAATAATTACAGTAAAGAACGATCTCTCTCCCATAGTAACTGATATGTTATCCGGGTTGCAGCGGTAGCTAGCAACCTAGTAAGATGTTACATTAAAAGACGATCATTGGAATAAAAAGTTATTGCATGCATTGGACTTAGTTAGCTACTTGATCGTTTGAGGTTCGTCTCTTACTATTTCAAAGAAGAAAAAGCCGTAGGCTTTTTCCTGTTTGTAATATTTTCCTGTTTGTTATCAGGGTTACAGCGGTATTACATAAAGGACCGATATAACTTATCATAAATGGTATAATAAAGAACAACCTCTTGACTTTACTAAATTTTATAGGCCACTTAACAATAGTATAGGTTAGTAAAGTTTACATAAAGGACCGATATAGTTCATCATAAATGGTGTTTGTCAATACGGTTTTATTTTATATAATTATCCATTATTATGTAAAATGCTGTAATGTTTGGGGGGGGGGGGGGGGTTAACAAAAAGTTTAATTGTTAACTGAAACTAGAATAATTTCTGAAAATTTTCAATAAAATTATATCAAAAGGCGATCATTAGGATACCAAACCATTGCATGTATTGGACTTAGTTAGCTCCCTGATTCTTTGACGTTCGTCTCATACTAATCCAAATAAAAAAAAGCCGTAGGATTTTTCCTGTTTGTAATCTGGATTATTATTAAACAGTTCATGGTAAACTGTATAGTGAGAGAGACTCGTCTCAATAGTAACCGAAACTCTAAAAAACGTTACATTTTTATGATGATTTTAAATATGTAATAACCATATATGACTTAATGAGTGATTACGTTAAAATTGAAAAAATAAATTTTTATTTTATTTTTTATCCGGGTTGCAGCGGTAGCTAGCAACCTAGTAAGAGACGATCACGTCCAATGTTAAGAAATATAAAAACCCATAGTTCCTAAAAAAGGAGTCAGATCAAATTCAAAATTACACCATTAGAACCGCCTTGTCCGAAACCCCTGTATAGTAAACTTTCTGTCCCTTGGCTTGAACAGCAAGGGAAATATATTGGCTTGAAAATCAAGAAAAGTGGCAGCTACTACAACATTCTGCCTAAACGGGATATTTTTTTTTTCTTTTTTCTGTTGTATCCAGAGATAGCTTGGCACTGGAACATCGTAGAGAGTTGTTCAATGGCTCATTTTAAAGGAAATTAATTGGGTTAAAAATCTATAGTAACTAAAATAAATTATTTCTAAAAGAGAATAAATTTTTCCACCAAAAACTGCATTTTTGATGTCTTTTCACACTGCAGTATTTCAAACATTATACCAGCGGTAAGATTTGAACCCACGCCTCCGAAGAGATTGGTGGCTAACACCAGTGCCTTGGACCACTCGGCCAGGCTGCCTGTCATAAATAATATATATGTGAATCTGGGTTGCAGCAGTAGCTAGCAACCTAGCAAGAGACGATCAGTCCAATGCTAAGAAATATAAAAACCCAAAACTCCTAAAAATAGAGTCAGATCAAATATAATAAAGAACGACCTCTTGCCTATACTAAATTTTATAGGCCACTAACTATAGTATAGGCTAGTACAGTTATATTTAAGGTCAATATATTAAAATTTTTAACTAAAAGACTGTCATTGGAATAAAAACCCAATACATACATTTGATTTAGTTAGCTACTTGATTGTTTGAGGCTAGTCTCTTACTATTTCAAAGAAGAAAAAGCCGTAGGCTTTTTCCTGTTTGTAATATAGTAAAGAACGACCTCTTGCCTATACTAAATTTTATACGCCACTTATATATAACAAGAATGTTTGGATAGCACTTATTGATATAAGGAAATATACTCTAGAGCTCTAATTTTGACAAAAAAATTTCTAGAAAATGACGTCATATTCATATTTATTTAAAGAGCAAAAAAGACACATTTTAGTATTACAATGACATCATGCATTGTATAAAAGGTTTTATATAGAGATACAAATTTTAATTAGTAAAAAAATATGCATAGAGGACGACTCGAAAAAAACCCAAATAAATGGCCTTTTAAGCTTCCTACTGGTGAATACGCGTAAAATTTTGAGGAACAAAATTTCAATACCACGAGGAGGGCTTCAGGGTTTCACAAATGCCTAGACGGGCAAAACCCGAAATCTGTTGGGAACCAAAGGTGTAATTCAATCTATAAAGTTCCAAAATTTAAACATTAAAAAATTACCAAAGTGAAAATATGACGTCATAATAAAAGTCTGGTTTAAAGATTTGCAAGGGCTTTTGGCCCGAGCTAGCGACTATTTAGTGAGCAAAGTGAGTAAAAAAACAGTTAGGCTTGCACGAATATTCAAATAAAAGCTTGCGTTATGTTTGACGCCTATGTACAGGTCTTTCTTGTTTAATACAGTATCATGATTTAATTTGAAAACCGTGCTTATTTTTGGATCTTGGTTAGTACTGTGATGTTACTTTTTTTTTGTTCTGTTGTTGTTACTGTCATGACCAATAAAATAGACAATGCTTGAAATACAGCTCTTACTCGTTAAAGATTAAAATATTATTCTGGATAGCTCACATGATACGTTATAACTCTTGAAAATTTGATGCTGTCCAATAAACTTCGTAATTTTAAGTAGCCAAAAAACAAATCTTAGAAAATCTTAGTTCCAGTATGCATGTTGAGGGAGCAAAGTTTTATTGGTAATTTAAGCTTGATGTTCTTATTTTTAACTTTATAATATATTAAAATATTGCTGTAAATTTGTTTTATAGCAATCTATACGGTATTGCAATTTGTTATCTAAACGGTGCTAGATCTGTCCAAGCAATTTGTCACGTCTATTGTACTAAAAACTCTGCTCTGCTAATATCTTTACGAAATAGTGATTTTGTATGATTATTATTTCAAGAAAAATTAAGCTCCAAAAATTTCACTATCCACCGTTCTATGCTTCTAATATTCATAACGTATTCCTAATATGTTTAATATTTTGGTTAGTTAAAGGTGAAGATCAATTGACCAGAAGGCAAAATATACATTACCTTACCTTAGACCTTAGATCCGCCTGTGCCTCCAGAGGCACACAGGGTATCAAGAAGGAGCCGCCAATCTTCCTGCCCGTTTCCTGCTGCCAGTATGTACTAAAATATACATGCTACTATTAATGCTGCTACGACTCCTACTTTTACTACTGCTGCTTCTATTACTACTACTTTTACTAAACTAATCCAAATACTACTTAATTGCAACCACTATGTAAGATTAAGAATATTAAGATGAAAAGGGCCTAAAGGGATTAAGTCGTCCTCAAAGATATATTTATAAGATTTTGACTATGCTGAGCAAAAGGGCTATCTAAAAATTTTGATCCGGTGACCTTGGGAAAAAATGACCGTGGGAGGGAGCCTAGTTCCCTCCAATTTTTGGTCACTTAAAAAAGGCTACTATAAATTTTAACTTCCGATCGAATGAGCCCCCTCGTGACATTCTAGGACCACTGGGCTGATACGATCATCCCTGGAAAAAACATACGAAAAAAACAAATAAACACACATCCGTGATCTTTCTTCTGGCAAAAAATACAAAATTCCACATTTTTGAAGATAGGAGCTTGAAACCTCTACAGTAAGATTCTCTGATATGCCAAATCTGACGGTGTGATTTTCATTAAAATTCTGTGGTTTTTAGGGGGTGTTTACCCCTTTTTCGAATTTAAGGCATATTTTCTCAGGCTTGTAACTTTTGATGGGTATACTTTTGATGAAACTTATATATTTAAAATCAGCATAAAAATCTGATTCTTTTGATGTATCTATTGGTATCAAAATTCTGTTTTTTAGAGTTTCGGTTACAACTGATCCGGGTCGCTCCTTACTTACAGTTCGTTACCACAAACTGTTTGACTAAGTTAACATTGCGCTTATAACATTTTGTACCATTATTTTATCATTCGTATTACATCATATTTGGCTTATGTCTAATAAATAGTCTGCTCCGCAAAATCTTATTCTAGTCAATGTTTTTTAGAGGAAGGCAATAATGTTGGTATACAAAAAAAATTTTTGTATTCCAAAAAATGTTTGATTCACTTACAGTGAATCAAAATAAATAATCGTTACTCATTTAATTTCAGGTCCAGATAGCTGCAAGGTCCTTTGTTGTGGTCGTGGTTATAATACTTTAGTAAAGACAGCTAAAAGACAGTGTCAGTGTAAATTCCATTGGTGTTGTAAAGTGACATGTAAAGTATGTAGTGAAGTTATTGAAGAGAACTTTTGTAAGTAATTGCCATTTTGCCCTTATTGTTATTAGCTATATTTTCGATCTGAAGAGTTGAATTAAATATATTATAATATATCTGTTTTAATCCAGCTTGTGTCATTTGGTATTTGAATCAAAGGAACTATGTTTATTACTTTTATTTTTTCCCCATTGGATGGTGTTTGGACGTATAAGAAAGCCTGCTTCCTTCATAAATAAAACTGGCTGAAACTTAGCTCATTAGCAGCATTGAGCCAGATACAGCTCACCCATTGAGTTAAATTAGCTCACCATTTTTTTAACCCATCAAAAATTTGTTTATATGCAACTTAAAGCACCCCTTCCAATTCTAATTTGGAGCGAAAGAATTCACGTTTTACCAGGATTTAGTGGCACATAGAGTATTTAAGTGCTCACTTCAGATTAGAGTTGCCACTCCAACAAAATTAATGGTAATCTTAAAAGTACTACCACGCCATAAAAAGTACTGCCTTCAAAAAATTTGCCGTGTGTTGGGGTTAGCACAACACACACAGCACATCTTATTTCGGCACCATAATTTCTCTTACGATTATCATATATGCCAAAGTTAATTTTTTTATTTCAACATAGCTAGTTCTCCTCAACTGACTTCTGATATGACAGAAAAGGGCAACATATATGTGATGCAACTACAAGCAAAAACGTCTCTTCGCTGAATGTTCACCTTCAAAGGTCCACGACTGCCTAATCTGGTAATACCGCGTTCAGACTAACCATTTTATAGAAAAATGGGACTGAAAACTGGAGACAGTAAAAACAGTTGAGATGTGCAGTTTTTTTCGAAATACTTATTAACAAGTTTATCGGTTATCTTTATCAAAGCTGTTTTGTCTATGAACCAAAACCTACAAAAAACAGATCTTTAAGCATGCATCGTTTAAACAGTTTACCCTTTTCTATTGAAACTACATTAAAAAACCATTTGTATTTTATTTACAAACAAGGTTTTTTATAAATTGCTAGTTATTGATTTTCAAAGTCACTTCAGTTTTAACCCCCTCCCCCTTAATAATGCCAGGATGGTTTGTCAAATGAAAAAAATATAGAGGGGACGGGCAAAAAAAAATGTAACTTTCAAGTTCTAAGGGGAGGGGCAAATTCCCCGTTTTAATATTTTCACTGAATATACAGAAAGGATTTTTTAATAAAATTATCCCTCAAAAATGTTTTCTTTCAAAATTTAATGGGTCAAAGAATCAAGGAGGGATAGCACATTCTCCAATAGAATAGAATATAATTTATTGACACCAAAGTGCCGTGGTCACAAAAACAAAGACACTTTCATACAAACATAAATTGGCACAAAAGTATAATCTAGACTAGTGAAATATCACCCTAACCCCTAATCTTCAAAAAGCCTTTCTCTATACTCTATACCCATCGTCAGGAACCTTCCGAATCTCTTTATATCTCCCGTATCTTTCCTTGCTAATAAATTTATTATCTCATCTCTCTCCCAAACCTCGATCCCAAACAATTCTTTCCTTAAATCTATTAACTCACTGCACTTCCCCACAAAATGAACCATATCTCCATCTTTCCCGCACATGGGACAGACGTAAGGACCAGAAGCTTGCCTAACCCCTCCCAGATACTTCCTTCTATCACCTTATGGTAACCCATCTGACCTAACACAAATAATAAACTTTAGCTGCCTCTTTTGAAGCCCTGCCTTAAAATACAATTCTTCTCCCCACTGCTCCTTAGCCTTTGCATATAACTCTAGTGACCGGGTCTCATTCATTCGCGCATGCAGCTGTTTATAACGCCAATCAGAGACAACACTGTAGTAAAGAAAATTGTAAAGGAAATTTGCCTAGAGTAAAGGAAATAAAACTCCAATGCATAATATTATTATTTTCCAAGAGGGACTTCTTTGGAACGGGTGGTCGTAAGACCTTCGGAGTGGGCTCATATGATTAGAAACTGGAAGTTCCAGTGCCCTTTTTAAGAGTCGAAAGTGATCGGAGGGCAACTAACCCCTACCCTTTTTCCCCAAATGCATCCGATAAAAATTTTGAGACAGCCATTTTGTTAAAAACAGTTCAAAGACGAGATGCCAAAAACTCCGAAGTCAACACAATCCACCAGAGCCCGAGGATAGGCGTTGAAATAAACTTCAGAGGGGGCTCATTTGATAGGAAATTGAAAGTTCTAGTTCACTTTGAGACCAAAGGGCAACTAAACACCCCCACGCTATTTTTCCGCAAACGCAGCCGATCAAAACCACCCATATCAGACCGAAAACAGATCAGATAAGACCGTAAACAGAGCAGATCAGACCGAGAACAGATCAGACCAAACCAAAAACAGATAAGATCATATCAGATCAGACCGAGGACAGATTAGATCAGACCGAGAACAGATCAGATTAGACCGAGGACAGATCATATTAGACCGAGAAAAGATCAGATCCGACCGAGAGCAGATCAGATCAGGCGAAGAACATAGTAGATCAGACCGAGAACAGAGAAGATAACACCAAGAACAGATAAGATCAGACCGCGATGAGATCAGATCATGCCGAATACAGATCAGATCAGACCGAGAACAAATCAGATAAGACCAAAAACAGATGATAGCAGATCAGATCAGACCGGAAACAGATCGGATCAGACCGAAAACAGATCAGATCAGACCGAAAACAGATCAGGTCAGACAGAGAACAGATCAGATCAGACCAAAAACAGATCAGATGAAACCGAGAACATATCGGATCAGACTGACAACAGATCAGATCTGACAGAAAACAGATCAGATCAGACCGAGAATGTATCAGATCAGACCGAGATCAGAGAAGGTAAGACCGAGAACAGATAATATCAGACAACGAAGAGATCTGATCAGACTGAAGACAGATCAGATTGGAACAAGAACAGATAAGATCAGACCGAAAACAGATCAGATAAGAACGCTAACAGATCAGATCAGATCAAGAACGGGTCATATCAGACCGAAAAAATTACAGATCAGACCAAGAAAAGATCAGATCAGACCGAGAACAGATAAGGCGGAGAACATAGTAGATCAAACCGAGAACAGAGAAGATCAAACCGATAACAGATAAGCTCAGACCGCGATGAGATCAGATCAGACCGAAGACAGATCAGATCAGACCGAGAACACATTAGATAAGACCAAAAACAGATCAGATAAAAATGATAATAGATCAGATCAGACAGAGAACAGATCAGATCAGACCGAGAACAGATGAGATCAGACCGCGATATGATCAGATCAGACCAAAGACAGATCAGATCAGATCGAGAACATATCAAATAAGACCGAAAAAAAAAAAATCAGATCAGAATGATAAGAGATCAGATCAGACCAAGAAAAGACCAGACCAAGAACAGATCAGATATGACAGAGAACAGATCAAATCAGATAGAAAACAGATCAGATAAAACCGAGAACAGATCAGATCAGACCGAGAATGTATCAGATCAGACCGAGAACAGAAAAGATAAGACCGAGAAGAGATAATACCAGACCACGACGAGATCAGATCAGACTGAAGACAGATCAGATCAGACCAAGAACAGATCAGATCAGAATGCTAACAGATCAGATCAAGAACAGGCCAGATCAAACCGAAAAAAGAACAGATCAGACCAAGAAAAGATCAGATCAGACCAAGAACAGATCAGATCAGGCGGAGAACATAGTAGATCACACCGAGAACAGAGAAGATCAAACCGATAACAGATAAGGTCAGACCGCGATGAGATCAGATCAGACCGAAGACAGATCAGATCGAGAACACATCACATAAGACCAAAAACAGATCAGATAAGAATGATAATAGATCAGATCAGACCGAGAACAGATCAGATCAGACCGAGAACAGATGAGATCAGACCGCGATATGATCAGATCAAACCAAAGACAGATCAGATTAGATCGAGAACATATCAAATAAGACCGAAAAAAAAAAATCAGATCAGAATGATAAGAGATCAGATCAGACCAAGAAAAGACCAGACCAAGAACAGATCAGATCAGACAGAGAACAGATCAAATCAGACAGAAAACAGATCAGATAAAACCGAGAACAGATCAGATCAGACCGAGAATGTATCAGATCAGACCGAGAACAGAGAAGATAAGACCGAGAAGAGATAATACCAGACCACGACGAGATCAGATCAGACTGAAGACAGATCAGATCAGACCAAGAACAGATCAGATCAGAATGCTAACAGATCAAATCAGATCAAGAACTGGTCAGATCAGACCGAAAAAAGAACAGATCAGACCGAGAAAAGATCAGATCAGACCGAAAACAGATCAAATCAGGCGGAGAACATAGTAGATCAGACCGAGAACAGAGAAGATCAAACCGAGAACAGATAAGATCAGACCGCGTTGAGATCAGATCAGACCAAAGACAGATCAGATCAGACCGAGAAGACATCAGATAAGACCAAAAACAGAAAAGATCAGACAGAGAACAGATCAGATCAGACCGAAAACACATCAGATCAGACCGAAAACAGAAAAGATCAGACAGAGAACAGATCAGATCAGACCGAAAACAGATTAGGTAAAACCGAGAACAGAGCAGATCAGATTGAGAACAGATCAGGTAGGAAAAAGAACAGATCAGATCAGACCGAGAATGTATCATATCAGACCGAGAACAGAGAAGATAAGACCGAGAACATATAATATCAGATCACGAAGAGATCTGATCAGACTAAAGACAGATCAGATCAGACCAAGAACAGATCAGATCAGACCGAAAACAGATCAGATCAGAATGCTATCAGATCAGATCAAGAACAGGTCAGATCAGACCGAAAAAGGAACAGATCAGACCGAGAAAAGATCAGATCAGACCGAGAGAAGATCAGATCAGACCAAGAACAGATCAGATCAGAATGATAGTAGATCAGATCAGACCGAGAACAGATCAGATCAGACAGAGAACAGATCAGATAAGACCGAGAACAGATCTGATCAGACTAAGAACAGATTAGATCCGAAAGAAAACAGATCAGATAGGACCGAGAATGTATCAGATCAGACCGAGAACTGAAAAGATAAGACCGAGAAGACATAACACCAGACCACAAAGAGATCAGATCAGACCGAAGATAGATCAGATCAGACCAAGAACACATCAGATCAGAATGCTGACAGATCAAATCAGACCAAGAACAGTTCAGATAACACCGAAAACAGATCAGATCATAATGTTAACAGATCAGATGAAGAATAGGTCAGATCAGACCGAAAAAAAAAACAGATCAGACCGAGAAAAGATCAGATCAGACCAAGAACAGATCAGACCGAGAACAGATCAGATCAGACCGAGAACAAATCTAATCAGACTGAAAGACATCAGATCAGATCAGACTGAGAACAGAACAGATCTGAAAAAGAACAGATCATATCAGACCGAGAATGTATCATATCAGACCGAGAAAAGAAAAGATAAGACCGATAACAGATAATATCAGATCACGAAGAGATCTGATCAGACTAAAAACAGATCAGATCAGAAAAGATTAGATCAGATCAGACCGAAAACAAATCAGATCAGAATGCTAACTGATCAGATCAGATCAAGAACAGGCCAGATCAAACCGAAAAAAGAACAGATCAGACCGAGAAAAGATCAGATTAGACCAAGAACAGATCAGATCAGAGTGATAATAGATCAGATCAGACCGAGAACAGATCAGATCAGACAGATAGCAGATCAGATCAGATCGAGAACAGATCCGATCAGACTGAGAACAGATTAGATCCGACAGAGAACAGATCAGATAGGACCGAGAATGTATCAGATCACACCGAGAACATAAAAGCTAAGACCGAGAAGAGATAATACCAGACCACGAAGATATCATATAAGACTGAAGATAGATCAGATCAGACCAAGAACAGATCAGATCAGAATGCTAACAGATCAGATCAGATCAAGAACTGGTCAGATCAGACCGAAAAAAGAACAGATCAGACCGAGAAAAGATCAGATCAGACCGAAAACAGATCAAATCAGGCGGAGAACATGGTAGATCAGACCGAGAACAGAGAAGATCAAACCGAGAACAGATAAAATCAAACCGCAATGAGATCAGATCAGACCGAAGACAGATCAGATCAGGCCGAAAACACATCAGATAAGACCAAAAACAGATCAGATAAGAAGGATAACAGATCAGATCTGACCGAGAACAGATCAGATCAGACCGAGAATAGATCAGATCAGATCAGACCGAAAATAGATAAGATCAGACAGAGAGCAGATCAGATCAGACCGAAAACAGATAAGATAAAACCGAGAACAGATCAGATCAGAATGAGAACAGATCAGACCCGAAAAAGAACAGATTAGATCAGACCGAGAATGTATCATATCAGACCAAGAACAGAGAAGATAAGACCAAGAACAGATAATATCAGACCACAAAGAGATCTGATCAGACTAAAGACAGATCAGATCAGACCAAGAACAGATCAGATCAGACCGAAAACAGATCAGATCAGAATGCTAACAGATCAGATCAAGAACACGTCAGATCAGACCGAAAAAAGAACAGATCAGACCGAGAAAAGATCAGATCAGACCGAGAAAAGATCAGATAACACCAACAACAGATCAGATCAGACCGAGAACAGATCAAATCAGACCGAGAACAGATCTAATAAGACTGAAAGAGATCAGATCAGACCGAGAACAGATCATATCAGACCGAGAATGTATCATATCAGACCGAGAACAGAGAAGATAAGACCGAGAAGAGATAATATCAGACCACGAAGAGATCTGATCAGACTAAAGACAGATCAGATCAGACCAAGAACAGATCAGATCAGACCGAAAACAGATCAGACGAGAATGCTAACAGATCAGATCAGATCAAGGACAGGTCAGATCAGACCGAAAAAAGAACAGATCAGACCGAGAAAAGATCAGATCAGACCGAGGAAAGATCAAATCAGACCAAGAACAGATCAGATCAAAATGATAACAGATCAGATCAGACCGAGAACAGATCAGATGAGACCGAGAGCAATTTTGTTAAAAATCAGACCGAGATAGCAATTTTGTTAAAAATAATTCAAAGACCAGATAAAAAGTGCTCCGAAGTCGACACAACCCCCTAGAACCCAGGGGCAGGCGTTGTAAATTATGCCTTCTGGGCTAATTTGGTTCTTATGGAAAGGGTGCTCGTATAGAATTCAGAGGGGGCTCATTTAATTGGAAATTGAAAGTTGTCGTTCACTTTTTAAGAGTCAAAATATATCGGAGGTTGACTAGCCCCCTCCCCACGCCCTTTTTCCTCAAACCCATCCAATAAAACTTTGAGATCGTCATTTTGTTAAAATTAGTTCAAACATCAGATAACAAAATATCCCGGGTTGACACAAACCCACAGAGCTTGGGGCAGGTGTTATAAATTATGCCCTGGGGCTTATATTGTTCTTATGGGAGGGGTGCTCGTATAAATTAACAATGGGGGCTCATTTGATAGGAAATTGAAATTTCTAGTTCGCTTTCTAAGAGTAAAAAGAGATTGGATTGCAAGTAGCCCCCCCCCCGCGCTCTTTTTCCCCAAAACCCATTCGATCAAAATTTTGAGATAGCTATTTTGTCAAAAATAGTTCAAAGATCAGATAACAAAACTCTGAGGTCGACACAACCTCCAAGAGCGTGGGGCAGTCATTGTAAAGTATTCCCTGGGGACACATATGGTTCTTATGGAAGGGGTGCTCATATAAAATTCAGAGGGGGCTCATTTCATTGAAAATTGAAAGTTCTAGTTAACTTTTGAAGAGTCAAAAGATATCGGAGGGCAACTAGCCCCTCCTCCCACGCCCGCTTTTTCCCAAACACAACAAATAAAAATTCTGAGATAGCCATTTTGTTAACATTAGTTCAGACATCAGATAAAAAAATCTCCGGGGTTAGTTGCGAAGCTATTGGAGGCTATAAGGCTCCAATGTTTATTGTATATACTATTTTTCTTCCAGAGGCACTTTTAAATAGAAAGAATGGTCATGTGAGCTTTGGAGGGGGCTCATTCGACTGGATGTCGGAAGTTCTAGTGCCCTTTTTTAAAAATAAAAATAGATCGGAGGGCAACTAGCCCCAACCACGCCCTTTTTTCCCCAAATGCATCTGATAAAAATTTTGAGATGGCCATTTTGTTTAAAGTAGTTGAAATGTGAGGCACCTAAGACCCCAAAGTCGACACAACCCCCCAAAGCCTGGGGAAGGCGTTGTAACTTATGCCCTGGGGGCATATATGGTTCTTATGGAAGGGGTGCTCGTATAAAATTCAGAAGGGGCTCATTTGATTGGAAGTTGAAAGTTCTAGTCTAAGATTCAAAGGAGAAACTGGCCCACCCCTCCTCAAATGTCCATTTTCAGCCATTCACATCCAACCGAAATTTTGACATAGCCATTTTGTTAAAAATAGTTCAAATATCAGATAATATATACTCCAGGGTTGACAAAACCCCTAAAGGCGGATGTTTATGGAAGAGGTGGCCGTATAAACTTTGGAGGGCAGTCAAATGACTTTAAAATTGAAAGTTTCAGTTCCTTTTCTAATTTTCAAATGTGATCGGATGGCAACTAGCCCCCAGCCAACCCCTCACACCCTTTTCCCCCAATTGCATCTGATGAAAATTTCAAGAAAGTGATTTTGTTCAAAATAGACCAAATATCATTTAACAAAAATTCCTGGTTTTCAACTACCCCAAAAACCCAGGGGCAAGTGTTGTAAATAAGGCCCCGGGGGCAAATAAGGTTTCTTATAGAGGGGATGGTCATATAAACTTCGGAGGAGGGTCATTCGATTAGAAATTGAAAGTTCTAGTTCCTTGTTTAAGAGTCAAAAGGGACTGGTGTGCAACTAGCCTCCTGCCCTCTTTCCCCAAAATTCATCTAATCAAATTTTTGAGATAGACAATTTTCTAAATTAGGTTAAAAAAAAATCCAATAACAAAAACTTTGGGGAAACGATATGGAATCTGACCCCTGGCCCTCTATTGCCTGATGCTTCTCCTTTCCTCCCTAAAACTCGTAAATGATAAATCACGGGAGCTAACCCTTGGTCCTCCCTCCATGGCCCTACAACCCCCCCACCCGCTCCCAAAAAACTTATTAACGATATTTTAGTCCTAAAATATGGGAGCTGGCCCCTAGCCTGACTTCATCCCCCCCCCACAAAAACATTAGCAATTCATTATTTCAAAAATTGTGGAAGCTGACCACTGGCCCTCCCTCCATGGCATGACACCCCCTCCCTCCAGAAAAACAAATTATTGTCAATATTTTATTCCAAAAATTATGGAAACTCCCACCTAGCCCTCTGTGGCCCCCGATCACCCCCCCCCCCCGAATAACTTTTAAAGATATATTTTCCAAAACTTATGGGAGCTGACGCCAGGCCCTTCATGGCCCGATCCCTCACCCTTGAAAAAACTTATCAATGAAAATTATGGGAGCTCACCCCTGGTCCTCAGTCCAAGGCCCGACCCCCCCCCCCCAAAAAAAAAAAACACAAACAACAACAACATATTAATGATATTTTATTTCAAATATATGGGAGCTGGCCCCTTGCCCTCCATCCATAGCCCTACCTCCCCCCTAAGAAACTTATTAAGGATTCTTTATTCCAAAAATAATCAGATCTGACCCCTGGCCCTACACCTCCCCCAAAACAAAATCTTAATAACGGTCTTTTATTCCAAAAATCATGGGAGATGACCCCTGGTCCTCCCTCCATGGCCTGATCCCCCTCCCAAAAAAGCAACTTATTAACCATATTTTATTACAAGTATCATGGGAGCTAATCCCTGGCCTTCCCTCCATGCCCCCCTCCAAAAATTAGAAGAAACTAATCACGATATTTTATTCCAAAATCATGGGAGCTCGACCCTGGCCCTCCCTCCATGGAACACACAAAAAGAAGCTTCTTAACGCTATTTTATTCCAATAATCATAGGAATATAGATTAGTTTTATTACCTTTTTTCAAGATTAAATGAAAAAAACCAAGTTTTTTTTAACTGAAAGTAAGGAGCGACATTAAAACTTAAAACGAACAGAAATTATTCCGTATATGAAAGGGACTGCCCCTCCTCAACGCCTCGCTTTTTACGCTAAAGTTCTTTATTGTTTTAAAAAATAAAGTTGTGAGTCAAATTTTAGCGTAAAGAGCGAGGCGTTGAGGAGGGGACAGTCTCTTTCATATACGGAATAATCTCTGTTCGTTTTAAGTTTTAATGTCGCTCCTTACTTTCAGTTAAAAAAAAAACTTGTTTTTTCCATTTGATTTCTGAACGTTTTTGAATTAATACAGCTTTGATTTTGGCTCACCGTACAGGAATAATTAAAATGCAATTTGCATATTAATGTTATTATTGAGATTCCAGGGGTAGCCCTAGCATGGTTTTAAGCCTTTACACTCCAAAAATGACACTAAAATTGGATTTTGGTGCCATAAGGCATTTTATGATGGTGTTATCACAAGGAAACTATAAAAACCGGTAACTGTGAATATCAGATTTCAAATAACATTAAGCAGCTCTATCCGATATTCTATATTTAGAGCTGTCTGATCTGATCTGTTCTCGATCGGATCTGTACTGTTTTCGGTGTGATCTGATCTGTTCTCCGTCTGATTGGATCTGTTCTCAGTCTGATCTGATCTCTTCTCGGTCTGATCTGATCTGTTCTTGGTCTGATCTGTTCTCGGTCTTATCTGATCTATTGTCGGTCTAATCTGATCCGTTCTCAGTCTTATCTGATCTAATCGGATCAGATCAAATCGGGAACAGATCGCATAAGACCTGATTTGATCTGCTCTCGGTGTGATCCGATTTGTTATCGGTCTTATCTGATCTGCGGTCTCATCTGATCGGTTCTCATTCTGATCTGTTCTCGGTCTGATATGATCTGTTCTCAGTCTAATCTGATATGTTCTTGGTCTGATCTGGTCTGTTCAAAGGTCTGATCTTTTCTGTTCTCGGTCTGATTTGATTTGTTCTCAGTTTTATCTGATCTATTCTCGGTCTGATCTGATCTGATCTCATTCCGACCAAAGAACAGATCAGATCACACCAAAAATGTATCAGATTACACTAAAAACAGATCAGACCGGGAAAAGATCACATCAGACCACGAAAAGATCAGATCATACAGAGAAAATATCAGATGAGACCAAGAACAGATCAGATCAGACTGAGAACAGATCAGATCCGACCAAGAACAGATCAGATCAGGCGGAGAAAATATTAGATCAGACCGAGAGCAGATAAAATAAAACCGAAAGGAGCTAAGATCAGACCGCAAAGAGATCAGATCAGACCGAAAACAGATGAGATCAGACTGAGAACAGATCAGATAAATTGGAAAGCAGATCAGATCAGAATAATAACACATAAGATCAAACCGAGAAGAGATCAGATCAGACTGAGAACAGATCAGATCAGACTGAGAACAAATCAGATCAAACCAAGAACAGATCAGATCAGACCGATAACAGATAGCATCAGACAGAGAACAGATCTGATAAGACAAAAACAGATTGGATGAGACCGAGAACAGATCAGATCAGACTGCCAATAGATCAGATCCGACAGAGAACAGAACAGATCAGGCCAGATGAGAATGTATCACATAAGACCGAGAACAGAAAATATAAGACCAAAAACAGATAATATCAGACCACAAAGAGATAAGATCAGACTGAAGACAGATCAGACCAAGAACAGATCAGATCAGACCGAAAACAGATCAGGTCATAAAGATATCAGATCAGGTCAGATCAATAAAAGATCAGATCAGACCAAAAAAAGAACAGATCAGACCTAGAACAGATCATATTAGACCCGAGAACAGGTCAAACCAGACCGAGAAAAGATCAGATCAGACTGAGAACAGATCAGATCAGACCGAGAACAGATCAGATCAGACAGAGAACAGATCAGATTAGACAGAGAACAGATGAGATCACACCAAAAACGGATCAGATCAGACTGAGACCAGATCAGACCGAGAAAAGACCAGATCAGACAAACAGGAGATCAGATCCTACAAAAAAAACAGATTAGATCAGACCGAGAATAGATCAGATCAGACCGAGACCAGATCAGATTAGACATAGAACAGATGAGATCAGACGAAAATAGATCGGATCAGACACAGATCAGATCAGACCGAGAACAGATCAGATCATACCAACAACAGACCAGATCAGACCAACAACAGATACGATTAGACCGAGAAGGAATCAGATCAGACCGAGAACAGATCAGATCTGACCGAGAGCAGATCAGATCAGACTAAGAGCAGATCAGATCAGACAGAGAACAGATCGGATCATACAGAGAACAGATTTAATTAGACAGAGAACAGGTGAGATCAGACCGAAAATAGATAATTTCAGACAGAGATCAGATAAGACCGAGAAGAAATGAGGTCAGAAAAACAACAGATCAAATCTGAACAAAAACAGATCAGAACAAACAAGACTGAGAACAGATCAGATTACCGAGAACAGATCAAATCAGACCAAGAACATATCAGATTAGACCAACAACAGATCAGAGCATACCAAGAATAGTTCTGGTCAAGACTGAGAACAGATCAGATCAGACCGAGAATAAATCAGATCAGAATGAAAACAGCTCATATCAGATCAAGAACAGATCAGATCAGACAGAAAAAAAGAACACATCAGGCCAAGAAAAAGATCTGATCAGATCAGAGCAGACAGAGATCAGATCAGACCGAGAACAGATCAGATCATACCAACAACAGATCATATAAAACAGAGAACAGAGCAGATCAGACCGAGAATAGATTAGATCATACTGATAAAAGATATGATCAGACCAATAACAGATCAGATCAGACCAAGAAAAGATCAGATAAGACCGAGAACATATTAGATCATACTGATAACAGATATGATCAGACAAATAATACATCAGATCAGACCTAGAACTGATCACATCCAACCAAGAACAGATCAAATCAAACCGAGAACACATCAGATAAGACTGAGAAAAGATCAGATCAAACCAAGAAAAGATCAGATCGGACCGTGAACAGATCAGATCAGACCAAGAACAAATGAGGTCAGACCCAACACAGATCAGAACAAGAATAGACCAGATTAGACCAAGATTAGATCAGATCATACCGAGTATAGATCAGATAAGACTGAGAACATATTAGATCACACCAAAAAGAGATCAGATAAGACAGAGAATAGATTAGACCAGACCGATAACAGATCAAACAAGACTGAGAACAGATCAGATCAGACGGAGAACAGATCAAATCAGACCAAGAACATGTCATATCAGACCAACAACAGATCAGATCATACCGAGAATAGTTACGATAAGACCGAGAATAGATCAGATTAAATTAAGAATAGATCATATCAGACCGAGAATAGATCAGATCAGACCGATAACAGATCAGATCAGACAGAGAACAGATCAGATAAGATAGAAAACAGATCATATCAGGCCGATAACAGATCAATCAAGACTAAGAACAGATCAGATCAGACCGAGAGCTAATCTGATCAGATTGATAGCAGATCAGATCAGATCAAGAGCAGATCAGATCAGACCGCAAAAAGAAAAGGTAAAACCGAGAAAAGATCAGATCAGACTGAGAAAAGATCAGATCAGACCGAGAACAGATCAGATCAGACTGAGAACAGATAAATCAGACGAAGAACATATCAGATCACACCGAGAACAGATAAAATCAGACTGAGAACAGATCAGCTCAGACCGAGAACATATCAGATAAGACAGAGAACACATCAGATTAGACATAGAACAGATGAAATCAGACCAAAAAAGATCAGAGAAGACTCATCAGATCAGATCAGACCGATACTAAGATCAGACCAACAACAGATAAGATAAGACTGAGAACAGATCAGATCAGACAGAGAACAGATCAGATCAGGCCGAGAATAGATCAGATCAGACCGAAAATAGGTCAGATCAGACTGAGAATAGATAAGATTAGACAGAGAACAGATCAGATCAGACCAAGAAAAGAGCAGATCAGAGCAAGAACAGATCAGATTCGACCGAGAACAATTCTGATCAGACCAAAAACACATCTGATCAGAGAGAGAACAGATCAGATCATACCGAGAACAGATGAGACCAGGCAACCAACAGATCAGATCAGACCAAAAACAGATTAGATCAGACCCAGCACAGATCAGATCAGACTCAGAGCAGATCAGATAAGACCGAGAACGTATAATATCAGACCGAAAACAGATCAGATCAGACCGAAAACAGATCAGATCAGACCGAGAATAGATCAAACCAGACCAAAAACAGATCAGATCAGACCAAGAAAATATCAGATTAGTCCAAGTACAGATCAGATTAGACCGAGAACAAATCTGATCAGACCAAAAACACATCAGATCAGAGAGAGAACAGATCAGATCATACCGAGAACAGATGAGACCAGGCAACCAACAGATCAAATCAGACCTAGAACAGATCTGATGAGACCTAGAGCAGATCAGATCAGACCGAGAATAGATTGTATTAGACAGAGAACAGATCAGCTCAGACCGAGAAGAGAGCAGATCAGACCAAAAACAAATATGATTAGACCGAGAAGGAATCAGATTAGACCGATAATAGATCAAACCAGACCAAAAACAGATCAGATCTGACAAAGAAAAGATCAGATCAGACCAGGAACAGATCAGATTAGACCGAGAACAAATCTGATCAAACCAAAAATACATCTTATCAGAAAGAGAACATATCATATCAGACCGAAAACAGATAAGATCAGACCGAAAAGAGATCAGATCAGACCGAGAACAAATCAGACCAAACCAAAAACAGATAAAATCATATCAGATCAGACCAATAACAGATTAGATCAGACCGAGAACAGATCAGATTTGACTGAGAACAGATCATATTAGACCGAAAACAGATCAGATGCGACCAAGAACAGATCAGATCAGGCAGAAAACATAGTGGATCAGACCGAGAACAGAGAATATCAAACCGGGAACAGATAAGATCAGACCTTGATGAGATCAGATCAGACCGAAGACAGGTCAGATCAGACCGAGGACACATCAGATAAGACCAAAAACAGATCAAATAAAAATGGTAACAGATCAGATCAGACCGAGAACAGAGCAGATCAGACCAAGAAAAGATCAGATCAGAACGAGAACAGATCAGAGCAAACCGAAAACAGATCAGATGAAACCGAGAACAGATCAGATCAGACTGAGAACAGACAAGATTAGACCGAGAACAGATAATATCAGACCACGAAGAGATCTCATCAGACCGAAGACAGATCAGACCAAGAAAAGATAAGATCAGACAACCAACAGATCAGATCAGACCTAGAACAGATCTGATCAGACCTAGAACAGATCAGATCAGACCGAGAACAGATCAGATCAGACCGAGAACAGATCAGACCAAACCAAAAACAGATAAAATCATATCAGATCAGACCGAGAACAGATCAGATCCGACCGAGAATAAATCAGATCAGACCGAGTACAGAGAAGATTAGACCGAGAACAAATAATATCAGACCACGAAGAGATCTCATCAGACCGAAGACAGATCAGACCAAGAACAGATAAGATCAGACAACCAACAGATCAGATCAGACCTAGAACAGATCTGATCAGACCTATAACAGATCAGATCAGACCGAGAACAGGTCAGACCAAACCAAAAACAGATAAAATCATATCAGATCAGACCGAGAACAGATTAGATCAGACCGAGAACAGATTACATCAGACCGAGAATAGATCAGATGTGACCGAGAATAGATCAGATCAGGCAGAGAACATAGTACATCAGACCGAGAACAGAGAATATCAAACCGAGAACAGATAAGATCAGACATTGACGAGATCAGATCAGACCGAAGACAGATCAGATCAGACCAAGAACAAATCAGATAAGACCAAAAAAAGATCAGATAAGAATGATAACAGATCAGGTCTGACCGAGAACAGAGCAGATCAGACCAAGAACAGATCATATCAAACAGAGAACAGATCATATCAGACCAAAAACAGATCAGATGAAACCGAGAACAGATATGATCACACTTAGAACAGATCAGATCCACCAGAGAACAGATCAGATCAGACCGAAAATGGATCAGGTCAGACCGAGAACAGAGAAGAGTAGACCGAGAACAGATAATATCAGACCACGAAGAGATTTGATCAGACTGAAGACAGATCAGATCAGACCAAGAACAGATTAGATCAGAATGCTAATAGATCAGATCAAGAACCGGTCAGATCAGACTGAAAAAAGAACAGATCAGACCAAGAAAAGATCAGATCACACCGAGAACAGATCAGATCAGGCGGAGAACATAGAAGATCAGATCAAGAACAGAGAAGATCAAACCAAGAACAGATAAGATCAGACCGTGATGAGATCAGATCGAGCGAAGACAGATTAGATCAGACCGAGAACATATCAGATCAGGTGGAGAACATAGTAGGTCAGATCAAGAAGAGAGAAGATAAGATCAGACCGCGATAAGATCAGATCAGACCGAAGACAGATCAGATAAGGCCAAAAACAGATCAAATAAGAATGATAACAGATCAGATCAGACCGATAAAAGATCAGATCAGACCGAAAACAGATCAGATCAGACAGAGAACAGATCAGATCAGGTGGAGAACATAGTAGGTCAGACCAAGAAGAGAGAAGATAAGATCAGACCGCGATGAGATCAGATCAGACCGAAGACAGATCAGATAAGACCAAAAACAGATCAGATAAAAATGATTAGATATCAAACCAGACCGAGAACAGATCAGATCCGTCCAAGAACACATCAGATCAGACCGAGGACAGATCAGATCAGACAAAGAACAGATGATATCAGACCTAAAATAGATCAGATAAAACCGAGAACAGATCAGATCAGAATGAGAACAGATCAGATCCGACAGAGAACAGATCAGATCAGACCGAGAATGTATCAGATCAGACCGAGAACAGAGAAGAAAATACCGAGAACAGATAATATCAGACCACGAAGAGATCTGATCAAAATGAAGACAGATCAGATCAGACCGAAAACAGATCGGATCAGAATGCTAACAGATCAAATCAGATCAAGAACAGGTCAGATCAGACCGAAAAATGAACCGATCAGACCAAGGAAAGATCAGATCAGACCGAGAATAGATCTACTCAGACTGAGAACAGACTAGACCGAGAACGGATCAGCTCTGACGAAGAGCAGATTAGATCAGACCGAGAATAGATCTACTCAGACTGAGAACAGACCAGACCGAAAACAGATAAGATTAGAATGCTATCAGCTCAGAGCAGATCAAGAACAGGTCAGATCAGACTGAAAAAAGAACAGATCAGACCGAGAACAGATCAGATCAGACCGAGAACGGATCTAATCAAACTGAGAACAGATCAGACCAGACCGAAAACAGATCAGATCAGACCGACAGCAGATACAATTAGACCGAGAAGGGATCAGTTCAGACCGAGAAGAGATCAGATTTGACCGAGAACAGATCATATCAGACTGAAAACAGATCAGATCAGACTGAGAACAGATCAAATCAGACCGAGAACAGATCAGATCAGACCAAGAAAAACTCAGACCAAGAACAGATCAGATTTGATCAAAACAAGTCTGATCAGACTTAAAACACATCAGATCAGAGCGATAACTGATCAGATCATACTGAGAACAGATCTGATCAGACAACCAACAGATCAGATAAGATCTAGAACAGATAAGATAAGACCAAGATCAGATCAGATCAAACCGAGAACAGATCAGATGATATCGAGAACAGATGAGATCAGACCAAAAACAAGTCTGATCAGACCTAGAACAGATTAGATCAGACAAAAAAAATATCAGATCAGAACCAGAACAGATCAGATGAGACTGAGAACAGATCATATCAGACCGAAAACAGATCAGTTCTGACAGAGAAGAGAACAGATCAGACCGAGAACAGATCATATCAGACCGAGAACAAATCAGGTCTGACTAAAAAAAAGATTAGATCAGACTAAGAACAGATCAGATCAGACCAAGAACAGATCAGAACAAACTAAAACAGATAAGATCATATCAGATCAGACCGAGGAGAGACTATATCAGACCGAGAAGAGTCTACAAATCTTATCTGACCAAGAACAGATCATATCTGACTGAGAACAGATCAGATCACACCGAGAACAGATCATATCTGACGAAGAACAGATCAGATCGGACCAAGAACAGATCAATCAGACCAAAAACAGATCTTATCAGACCGAAAACAGATCATATATGACCCAGAATAGATAATATGCGACCGTGAACGGATCAAACGAGACCAAGAAAAGATCAAATCAGACCAAGAACAGATCAGATCAGACCGAGAGCAGATCAGACCGACAACAGATCCTATCAGACCGAGAACAGATCATATCAGACCGAGAAAAGATCAGTCAGACCAAAAACAGATCTTATCAGACTGATATCAGATCGAAATAGACCAAGAACAGATCATATCTGACTGAGAACAGATCAGATCGAGAACAGATCATATCCGACCACGAACAAATAAGATCGGACCAAGAACAGATCAATCAGACAGAAAACAGATCTTATCAGACGAAAAACAGATAATATCTGACCGTGAACGGATCAAACGAGACCAAGAAAAGATCAAATCAGACCAAGAACAGATCAGATCAGACCGAGAGCAGATCAGACCGATAACAGATCATATCAGACCGAGAACAGATCATATCAGACCGAGAAAAGATCAGTCAGACCAAAAACAGATCCTATCAGACTGATATCAGATCGAAATAGACCAAGAACAGATCATATCTGACTGAGAACAGATCAGATCGAGAACAGATCATATCCGACACGAACAAATAAGATCGGACCAAGAACAGATCAATCAGACAGAAAACAGATCTTATCAGACCGAAAACAGATCATATCTGACCGAGAACAGATAATATCCGACCAAGAAGAGATCAAACAAGACCAAGAACAGATCAAATCAGACCGAGAACAGATCAGTCAGACCAAAATCATATTCTATCAAACCGAGAACAGATCAGCTCAGACCAAGAACAGATCTTATCAGACCGAGCTCAGATCAGATCTGACCGAGAACAGATCAGTCAGGCCAAAAACAGATCTTCTCAGAAAAGAACTGATCAGATCAGACCGAGTACAGATCAGATGAAACCGGGAACAGATCAGATCAGACCGAGATCAGATCAGATCAGACAGAGAACAGATCTTATCAGACCGAGAACAGATCACATCATTCCAAGAACAGTTCATATCAGACCAAAAACAGATATTATCAGACCAAAAAGAGATTTTATCAGGCCGAAAACAGATCATATTCAACCGAGAATAGATCATCCGACAAACAACAGATTAGATCAGACTGAGAACACTTCATATCACACAGAGAACAGGTCAGATAAGATCAAGAACAGATCAAATCAGACCGAGAACAGATCATATAAGACCGACAACAGATAAGATCAGGCCGAGAACAGATTAGTCAGACCGAAAACACGTCTTATCAGACCGAAAACAATCAGATAAGACCGAGAACAAATCAGATCAGACCTAAAACCGATCATATAAGACCAAGAACAAATCAGATATGACCGAGCTCAGATTATATGTCAGACGAAAAACTTATCTGACCGAGAACAGATCATACCAGGACAATAACAGATCAGGTCAGACCGAACCAGATCAGATCAGACCAAGAACAGATAAGATCCGAACGAGAACAGATCAGATCAGACCGGTAACAGATCATATCAGACCGAGAACAGATCAGATCAGACCGATAACAGATCAGATAAGACCAAGAATATATCAGACCAGATAGAGAAAAGATCAGCTCAGACCAAGAACAGATCAGATAAGACCAAGAATAGATAAGCCAGATCGAGAAAAGATCAGACCAGACCGAGATCAGATCAGATCAGACCAAGAACAGATCAGAAAAGACCAAGACAAAATCAGACCAGATCGAGAACAGATCAGCTCAGACCGAGAACATATCAGATAAGACCAAGAACAGATCAAACCAGACCGAGAACAAATCAGACCTGACCGAGAAAAGATAATATCTGACCCAGAACAGATCAGATACGACCAAGAACAGATCAAATCAGACCGAGAACAGATCAGATCAGACCGAGAACAGATCAGGTCAGACCAAGAGCAAATCCGATCATACCGAGAACAGTTCATATCAGACAGAGAACAAATCAGATAAGGCCAAGAAAAGATAAGACCTGACCGAGAGAAGATAATATCTGACCCAGAACAGATCAGATACGACCAAAAACAGATCAGATCATACCGAGAACAGTTCATATCAGACCGAGATCAGATCAGTTCAGACGGAGAACGATCAGGTCAGACAGAGAACAGATCAGATCAGACCGAGAACAGATCAGTCCTACAGAAAACAGATCTTATCAGACCAAGATCAGATCATATGAGGCCGAGAACACATCATATCCGACCAAGAACAGATCAGATCAGACCGAGAACAGATCAGATCAGACCGAGAACAGATCATATTAGACCAAAAACAGATCAGATCAGACCTAGAACAGATCATATCTAACCTAGAACAGATCAGATAAGACAAAATCAGATCCTATCAGAGCGAAAACAAATCAGACCAAAAAGAGAAGAGATCTTATCAGACCGACAACAGATCTTAGCAGAAAGAGAACGGATCAGATCAGACCAGGAACAGATCATATCTGACCGGAGCATATCAGATCAGACAGAGAACAGATCAGATCATACCAAGAACAGTTCATATCAGACCCAAAACAGATATTATCAGACCAGAAATAGATATTATAAGACCAAAACAGATAATATCCAACCGAGACCAGACCATGTCCGACCGGGAAAAGCTTAGATAAGACCAAGAACAGATCAGATCTGACCGGGAACAGATCAGATCAGACCGAGAAAATATCAGATCCGACCAATAACAGATTAAATCAGACTGAGAATAGTTCATATCTGACAGAGAACTGATCAGATCAGACCGAGAAGAGTTCATATCACACAAAGAACAGGTCAGATAAGATCAAGAACAGATAAAATCAGACCGAGAACAGATAATATCAGACCGAGAACATATTAATCAGACCGAAAACGGGTCTTATCAGACCGAAAACAGATCAGATAAGGCCGAGAACAAATTACACCAGACCAAGAAAAAAATTATATCAGACAAACAATAGATCAGTCAAACTAAAAACAGATCTTATCAGACCAATAACAGATCATACCAGACCGATAACAGATCAGATCAGACCGAACCAGATCAGATCAGACCGAGAACAGATCAAATCAGAACGAGAACAGATCAGATCCAAACGAGGATAGATCAGATAAGACCAAGAATAGGTAAAACCAGATCGAGAACAGATCAGATCAGACCGAGAAAAGATCAGATCAGACCGAGAACAGATCAGATCAGACCGACAAGAGATCATATCAGACCGAGAACAGATCATATCTGACCTTATCAAACCGAGAACAGATCATATAAGACAAAGAACAGATCAGACAAGATCGAGAACAGTTCAGATTAGACCGAGAACAGATCAGATCAGAAAGAGAACAGATCAAATCAGACCGAGAACGGATTATATCAGACTGAGGACAGATCACATAAGACCATGCATAGATAAGACCAGATCGAGAACAGATCAGACAAGACCGAGATCAGAGCAGATCAGACCGAGAACAGATCAGACCGAGAACAGATCAGATCATACCGAGAAAAGATCATATCAGACCGAGATCAGATCAGTTCAGACAGAAAACAGATCAGGTCAGACAGAGAACAGATGAGATCAGGCCGAGAACAGATCAGACCGAAAACAGATCAGATCATACCGAGAAAAGTTCATATCAGACAGAGATCAGATCAGTTCAGACCGAAAACAAATCAGATCAAACAGAGAAGAGATCTTATCAGACCGACAACGGATCTTAGCAGACAGAGAACGGATCAGATCAGACCGAGAACAGATCATATCCGACCGGGGACAGATCTGATCAGACCATGAACAGATCATATATTACCGAGAAAAGATCAGTCAGACCGAAAAAAGATCTTATCTGACCAAGAATAGATCAGATCAGATCGAGAACAAATCAGTCAGACCAAAAACAGATCTTATCAGACTGATATCAGATCAAATTAGACCAAGAACAGATCATTTCTGACTGAGAACAGATCAGATCAGATCGAGAACAGATCATATCCGACCAAGAACAAATCAGATCAGACCAAGAACAGATCAATCAGACAGAAAACAGATCTTATCAGACCGAAAAAAGATCATATCTGACCAACAACAGATAATATCCGACCAAGAACAGATCAAATAAGACCAAGAACAGATCAAATCATACCGAGAACAGATCAGTCAGGCCAGAAACAGATCTTATCAGACCGAGAACAGATAAGATCAGACCAAGAACAGATCTTATCAGACCGAGCTCAGATCAGATCCGACCGAGAACAGATCAGTCAGGCCAAAAACAGATCTTATCAGAAAAGAACTGATTAGATCAGACCGAGTACAGATCAGATCAAACCGGTAACAGATCAAATCACACCGAGATCAGAGCAGATCAGACGGAGAAAAAGATAAGATCATACAGAGAACAGATCTTATCTGACCGAGAACAGATCAGATCATTCCAAGAACAGTTCTTATCAGACCGAAAACAGATAATATCAGACCAAAAACAGATATTATCAAGCTGAGGACAGATCATATCAAACCGAGAATAGATCATCCGATAAACAACAGAACAGATCAGAATGAGAACACTTCATATCACACAGAGAACAGGTTAGATAATATCAAGAACAGATCAAATCAGACCGAGAACAGATCATATAAGACCGAGAACAGATAAGATCAGGCCGAGAACATCTTGTCAGACCGAAAAACAGATCAGATAAGACCGAGAAAAGATCAGATCAGACCGAAAACCGATCAGATAAGACCAATAACAAATCAGATAGGATCGAGCTCAGATTATATAATACCGAGAACAGATCAGTCACACCAAAACACATCTTATCAGACCAAGAACAGATTAGATCAGACCAAGAAAAGATCTTGTCATACCGACAACAGATCAGATCAGACCGAAAACAGATCTTATTAGACCTAAAACAGATTTTATCTGACCGAGAACAGATCATATCAGAGCGAGAACAGATCATATCTGACCAAGAACTAATTAGATCAGACCAAGAAAAGATTATATCAGACCAACAACAGATCAGTCAGACTAAAAACTTATCAGTTCAAGAACAGATCATATCAGACCGATAACAGAGCAGATTAGACCAAACCAGATCAGATCAGACCAAGAACAGATCAGGTCTGAACGAGAACAGATCAGATCACACCAATAACAGATCATATCAGACCGAGAACAGATCAGATTACGACCAAGAATACATCAGACCAGATAGAGAACAGATCAGCTCAGACCAAGAACAGATCAGATAGACCAAGAATAGATAAGCCAGATCGAGGAAAAGATCAGACCAGACCGAGATTAGGTCAGATCAGACCGAGAACAGATCAGATAAGACCAAGAAAAATCAGACCAGATCGAGAACAGATCAGCTCAGCCCGAGAACATATCAGATAAGACCAAGAAACAGATGAAATCAGACCGAGAACAGATCAGATCTGACCGAAAAAAGATAATATCCGACCGAGAACAGATCAGATAAGACCAAGAACAGATCAAATCAGACCGAGAACAGATCAGATCAGACTGAGAACAGATCAGGTCAGGTCAGACCGAGAACAGATCATATCCGACCGGGAACAGATCACATCAGACTAAGAACAGATCAGTTCATACCGAGAACAGTTCAAATCAGACCGAAAAAATATATTATCAGACCAAAAGCAGATATTATAAGACCAAAAACAGATAATATCCAACCGAGTCCAGATCATGTCCGACCGGGAAAAGCTAAGATAAGACCAAGAACAGATTCAGATCAGACAAGGAACAGATCAGATCAGACCGAGAAAATATCAGATCCGACCAATAACAGATCAGATAAGACTGAGCATAGTTCATATCAGATAGAGAACTGATCAGATCAGACCGAGAAAAGTTCATAACACACAAAGAACAGGTCAGATAAGACCAAGAACAAGTAAAGTCATTCCAATCGGTCTGATATTAATCAGACCGAAAATGGGTCTTATCAGACTGAAAAAAAGATCAGATAAGACCGAGAACAAATTACATCAGACTGAGAAAAAAATTTATATCAGACAAACAATAGATGAGTCAAACTAAAAAACAGATCTTATCAGACCAATAAAATATCATATCAGACCCGATAACAGATCAGATCAGACCGAACCAGATCAGATCAGATCGAGAACATATCAAATCAGAACGAGAAACAGATCAGATCCAAACGAGAATAGATCAGATAAGACCAAGAATAGTAAGACCAGATCGTGAACAGATCAGATAAGACAAAGAACAGATCAGACCAGATCATGAACAGTTCAGATCATACCGAGAACAGATCAGAAAGATAACAGATCATATCAGACCGAGAAAGGATCATATCCGACTGAGGACAGACCATATAAGACCAAGCATAGATAAGACCAGATCGAGAACAGATCAGACTAGACCGATATCAGATCAGATCAGACCGAGAACAGATCAGATCAGACCGAGAAAAGTTCATATCAGAACGAGATCAGATCACTTCAGACGGAGAACAGATCAGGTCAGACAGAGAGCAGGTCAGATCAGACCGAGAACAGATCAGTCATACAGAAAACAGATCTTATCAGACCAAGATCAGATCATATAAGGCCAAGAACGGATCATATCTGACCGAGAACAGATCAGATCAGACCGAGAAAAGATCAGATAAGACTGAGAACAGATCAGATCAGACCGATAACAGATCATTTCAGACCTAGAACAGATCATATCTAACCTAGAACAGATCAGATAAGACAAGATCAGGTCATATCAGACCGAAAACAAATCAGATCAAACAGAGAGGAGATCTTATCAGACCCACAACAGATCCTAGCAGACAGAGAACGGATCAGATCAGACCGAGAACAGATCACACCCGACCGGGAACAGATCTGATCAGACCGAGAGCAGATCAGATCATACCAAGAACAGTTCATATCAGACCGAAAACAGATATTATCAGACCAAAAACAGATATTATAAGACCAAAAACAGATAACATCCAACCGAGACCAGATCATGTCCGACCGAGAAAAGCTCAGATAAGACCAAGAACAGATCAGATCAGACCAAGAACGGATTATATCCGACCAATAACAGATCAGATCAGACTGGGAATAGTTCATATCAGACAGAGAACTTATCAGATCAGACCGAGAAGAGTTCATATCACACGAAGGACAGGTGAGATAAGACCAAGAAACAGATAAAATCAGACCGAGAACAGATCATATCAGACCGAGAACATATTCATCAGACCGAAAACAGGTCTTATCAGACCGAAAACAGATCAGATAAGACCGAGAACAAATTACATCAGACCGAGAAAAAATTATATCAGACAAACAACAGATCAGTCAAACTAAAAACAGACCTTATCAGACCGATAACAGATCATATCAGGCCAATAACAGATCAGGTCAGACCGAATCAGATCAGATCAGACAGAGAACAGATCAAATCAGAACGGGAATAGATCAGATCCAAACGAGAATAGATCAGATAAGACCAAGAATAGGTAAGACCAGATCGAGAACGGATCAGATCAGACCGAGAATAGATCAAATCAGACCGACAACAGATCAGATGAGACGGAGAAAAGATTTTATCAGACCGAGAAGAGATCAGATCAGACCAAGAACAGATCATATCAGACCGAGAAGAGATCAGATAAGACTAAGAACAGATCAGATCAGACGGAGACCAGATCAGATCCGAATGAGAACAGATAAGATCAGACCGAGAACAGATCTGATCAGACATGGAATAGATCAGATTAGACCGAGAACAGATCAGCTCAAACCAAGAACAGATCAAATCAGACCGACAAATGATGAGATCTGAACGAGAACAGATCAGATCAGACCGAGAACAGATCATATCAGACCGAGAACATATCAAATCAGAACAAGAACAGATCAGATCCAAACGAGAATAGATCAGATAAGACCAAGAATAGGTAAGACCAGATCGTGAACAGATCAGATAAGACAAAGAACAGATCAGACCAGATCGTGAACAGTTCAGATCATACCGAGAACAGATCAGAAAGATAACAGATCATATCAGACCGAGAAAGGATCATATCCGACTGAGGACAGACCATATAAGACCAAGCATAGATAAGACCAGATCGAGAACAGATCAGACTAGACCGAGATCAGATCAGATCAGACCGAGAACAGATCAGATCAGACCGAGAAAAGTTCATATCAGAACGAGATCAGATCACTTCAGACGGAGAACAGATCAGGTCAGACATAGAGCCAGGTCAGATCAGACCGAGAACAGATCAGTCCATACAGAAAACAGATCTTATCAGACCAAGATCAGATCATATAAGGCCAAGAACAGATCATATCTGACCGAGAACAGATCAGATCAGACCGAGAAAAGATCAGATTAGACTGAGAACAGATCAGATCATACCGATAACAGATCATTTCAGACCTAGAACAGATCATATCTAACCTAGAACAGATCAGATAAGACAAGATCAGGTCATATCAGACCGAAAACAAATCAGATCAAACAGAGAGGAGATCTTATCAGACCCACAACAGATCTTAGCAGACAGAGAACGGATCAGATCAGACCGAGAACAGATCACGACCCGACCGGGAACAGATCTGATCAGACCGAGAGCAGATCAGATCATACCAAGAACAGTTCATATCAGACCGAAAACAGATATTATCAGACCAAAAACAGATATTATAAGACCAAAAACAGATAACATCCAACCGAGACCAGATCATGTCCGACCGAGAAAAGCTCAGATAAGACCAAGAACAGATCAGACCGGGAACAGATCAGATCACACCGAGAACAGATCAGATCAGACCAAGAACGGATTATATCCGACCAATAACAGATCAGATCAGACTGGGAATAGTTCATATCAGACAGAGAACTTATCAGATCAGACCGAGAAGAGTTCATATCACACGAAGAACAGGTCAGATAAGACCAAGAACAGATAAAATCAGACCGAGAACAGATCATATCAGACCGAGAACATATTCATCAGACCGAAAACAGGTCTTATCAGACCGAAAACAGATCAGATAAGACCGAGAACAATTACATCAGACCGAGAAAAAATTATATCAGACAAACAACAGATCAGTCAAACTAAAAACAGACCTTATCAACCGATAACAGATCATATCAGGCCAATAACAGATCAGGTCAGACCGAATCAGATCAGATCAGACAGAGAACAGATCAAATCAGAACGGGAATAGATCAGATCCAAACGAGAATAGATCAGATAAGACCAAGAATAGGTAAGACCAGATCGAGAACGGATCAGATCAGACCGAGAATAGATCAAATCAGACCGACAACAGATCAGATGAGACGGAGAAAAGATTTTATCAGACCGAGAAGAGATCAGATCAGACCAAGAAACAGATCATATCAGACCGAGAAGAGATCAGATAAGACTAAGAACAGATCAGATCAGACGGAGACCAGATCAGATCAGAATGAGAACAGATAAGATCAGACCGAGAACAGATCTGATCAGACATGGAATAGATCAGATTAGACCGAGAACAGATCAGCTCAAACCAAGAACAGATCAAATCAGACCGACAAATGATGAGATCTGAACGAGAACAGATCAGAGCAGACCGAGAACAGATCTGATCATTCCAATGCTAGTTCATATCAGACTGACAACAGATCAGATAAGACCAAGAACAGATCAGCTCAGACCGAGAACAGATCAAATCAGACCGACAAATGATGAGATCTGAATGAGAACAGATCAGATCAGACCGAGAAACAGATCATATCAGACCGAGAACAGATTAGATCAGACCGAGAACAGATCATATCAGACCGAAAACAGATCATATCAGAACGAGAACAGATTAGATCAGACCGAGAACAAATCAGATCAGACCGAGAACAGATCATATTACAACTAGAACAGATCATATCAGACCGAAAACAAATCTTATCAGACCAAAAACAGATTATATCCGACCGAGAACGGATCATGTCAGACCGAGAACAGAAGAGATAAGACCAAGAAACAGATCAGACCGAGAATAGATCAGACCAGACCGAGAATATATCAGATCAGACCGAGAACAGACCAGATGAGACGGAGAAAAGATTTTATCAGACGGAGAATAGATCAGATCAGACCAAGAACAGATCATTTCATACTGAGAACAGATCAGATATGACCAAGAACAGATCAGATCAGACAGAGACCAGATCAGATCAGAATGAGAACAAATCAGATCATACCAGGAAACAGATAAGGTAAGAAAAAGAACAGATCAGATCAGACCGAGAGCAGATCAGATCGGACCGAGAACAGATAAGATCAGAACAAAAACAGATCATATTTGACAGAGAACAGATCAGATAAGACCAAGAACAGATCATATCAGACCGACAGCAGATCGGTCAGACCGGAAACAGATCTTATCAGACCAAGAACAGATAGGATGAGACGGAGAAGAGATTCAGATGAGACCGAGAAAAGATCAGATCAGACTGAGAAAAAATCAACTCAAACCGAGAAGAGATCAGATCAGACCGAGAAGAGATCATATCAGATCGAGAACAGATCAGATCCGACCGAAAACAGATCTGATCAGACCGAGAACAATGTACATCAGACAGAGAACAGATCCAATCGGCAGAGAAGAGATCATATCAGACCAAAAAACAGATCAGATCGGACCGACAACAGGTCAGATCGGACCGGGAACAGATGAGATCATAACGAGAACAGTTCATATAAGACAGGGAACAGATCAGGTAAGAAAAAGAACAGAACAGATCAGACCGAGAACAGATCAGATTGGACTGAGAACAGATAAGACCATACCGAGAACAGTTCATATCAGGCAGAGAACGTCTTAGATAAGACCAAGAACAGATCAGATCAGACCGAGAACAGATAAGTCACACCGAAAACAGATCTTATTAGACCGAGAACAGATCAGATAAGACCAAGAACAGATCAGATCAGACCTAGAACGGATCAGATCAGACCGGAAGCAGATCAGATCAGACCCGAGAACAGATCAGATCATACCGAGAACAGATCAGATCAAACCAAGACCAGATCAGTCAGACCGAAAACATATTTTATCAGACCGAAAACAGATCGGATCCTACCAAGAACAGATCATATCCGACCGAGAACAGAAGAGATAAGATCAAGAACAGGTCAGATCAGACCGAGAACAGATCAGATCAGACCGAAGACAGATCATATCAGAACAAGAACAGATCATATCCGACCTAGAACAAATCAGATCAGACCGAGAAGAGATCATATCAGACCGACAACAGATCGGTCAGACCGGAAACAGATGTTATCAGACCAAGAACCGATGTGATCAGACCGAGAACAGATCAGATGAGACCGATAAAAGATCATATCAGACTGAGACAAAATCTGCTCAGACCAAGAAGAGATCAGATCAGACCGAGAACAGATCATATCAGACCGAGAAAAGATAAGATAAGATAAGACCAAGAACAGATCAGATCAGACTGAGAACAGATCAGATCAGAACGAGAATAGATCATAGTACACCGAGAACATATCAGATGAGACTGAGAACAGATCTGTTCAGACCAGGAATAGATCAGATCAGACCAAGGACAGATCAGATCAGACCAAGAACAGATCATATCAGACCAAGAACAAGTCTGATCAGACCAAAAACAGATCAGATCAGACCGGGAACAGACCATATCATTCAAAGAACAGTTCACATCACACTGAGAACAGATAAGATAAGACCAAGAACTGATTAGATCAGACCGACAAAAGATCAAATCAGACCGACAAAAGATCAGATCCGAACGAGAACAGGTCAGATCAGACCGAGAACAGATCATATTAGACAAAAAACAGATCAGATAAGACGAAGAACTGATCATATCAGACCGAGGACAGATCAAATCAGACCGAGAACAGTTCAGATCAGACCGAAAACAGATCAGATCAGACCACGAACAGATCATTTCAGACCGAGAACAGATCATATTTGTCATATTTTTCCTCGGTTTTAAAAGATTCAGGGCATAAAAAAAAATCAGCCTGGAGAGCAGAGTGGCACTGCGACACCGTTTTCACACACATCTGAGGGCCATTTCGACTAAGGATATGCTAGCACTTGAGGATTTTAAACAATTATTTACCATATTTTAACATTGTTTTCATAATTTTAATACTTTCTAGGGCTTATGGCCCGAGGTCTGAGAATTTTAAGATACTATTTACAATTTTTTTTCAGATTTTCCATTATTTTCCTCGGGTTTAATAGGACCAGGGCTTACAAAATCCAACCACGAGAGCGGAATGGCATTGCACTGCCGTTTTCTACACACATCTAGCTGCAATTTTGACTAAGGATATGCTAGCTTTTGAGGGTTTTTGCGATTATTTACCATATTTTAACATTTTTTTCATATTTTTAATATTAACTAGTGTTTATGTGGCGAGGTTTGAGAATTTTAATATATTATTTACCATATTTTAAAATATTTCTTCATATTTACATTATTTTCCTCGGGTTTAATAGATCTAGAGCATACAAAATTCAACCTGGAATGCAGAGTGGCACTGCGACAACGTTTTCACACACATTTGAGGACCGTTTCGACAAAGGATATACCAGCATTTGAGGGTTTTAAGCAATTATTTTTGTTATTTTAATATTTGTTTCATATATTTAATATTTTCTAGGCTTGTGGCCGATGTAATTTTTCATACTTTAATATGTTTTTTTTTTTTTCATTGTTTTTTTCCGGGTTTAATAGATCCAGGGCTTGAAAAAATTCAACCTCGAGAGTAAAACGGAACGTCAATATCGTTTCCGCAAACACCTAGGAGGGGGGGGGGGGCAATTTTGACTAAGGATATGACAGCAATTGAGACTTTTAAGCAATTGCATCATATTTTCAATATTTTCTTGGCTTAAGGCCCGAGGTTCGAGAATTTCAAGAGATTATTTCCGTATTTTTAATATTTTTTTTTCATTATATTTATTATTTTCATGGGGTTTAATAGATCCAATGCACGAAAACATTCATTATCTAGATCCAAGGCATGAAAACATTCAACCTCGAGAGCAGAATACAACATCAATATCGTTTTCACAAACACCTAGGGGCCAAATTTGACTAAGTTTATGCTAATACTTGAGGATTTTAAGCAATTATTTACCATATTTTAATAATTGTTTCATTTTTTCATATTTTCTAGGGCTTATGGTCCGAGGTTTGAGAATCTTAAGGATTATTTTCCGTATCTAAAATTTTTTTTTCATATTTTTCATTATTTTCCTGGGGTTTAATAGATCCAAGGCATGAAAAAATTAGGCCTCGGGGGCAGAGTGGCACAGCGACAGACAACGACACCACTTACAAAACAGAAATAATTCTTATAAAGTACAAAAAGCTTTAAAACTATTGTTCTTACCAAATACAAATTTCTTCTTACATCATATAAATACTTCATGTGAAACCAAATTTTTTTACAAAACAGAAAATACATCTTAAAAATCACAAATTCTTCTTACAAAATACAAAATACTTCTTGCAAAACAAAAAATAATTCTTACAAAGCAAAAATACTCCTAAGAAATCACAAAATATTCTTACGAAGCAAAACTAATTCTCACAAAAAGAAATACATCTGAAGAATCACAAGCAGTTCTTAAAAAATACAAATACATCCTAAGAATTCAGAAATTGTTCTTACAAAAACACAAAATACTTGTTACAAAACAAAACATACTTCTTACAAAGCAAAAATACATCCCAAAAGAAAACACATTCTTCTTTCAAAATACAAAAAACTCCTTACAAAACAAAAAATAATTCTTACAAAACAAAAATGTATCTAAAGAAATCACAAAATCTTCTTACGAAGCAAAAATAATTCTTACAAAGCGAAAATACATCCTAAGAAATCACAAATTCTTCTTAAATCATATAAAATACTTCTTACAATGCAAATATATTCCATAAAAAACAAAAATACACCCTAAGAAATCACAAAATTTTCCTTACATCTTACAAAATACTTCTTACCAAAACAAAAAAAAAGAAATTGTTCTTAAAAAAAAAAAAAAATACTTGTTACAATACAAAACATCCTTCTTACAAAGCAAAAATGAATCCCAAAACATAACAAATTCTTCTTAGAAAATACAAATACTTCTTACAAAACAAAAATAATTCTTTCAAAACAAAAATACATCCAAAAAAATCACAAAAGCTTCTTACGAAGCAAAAATAATTCTTATAAAACGAAAATACATCCTAAGAAATCACAAATTTTTCTTACATCATACAAAATACTTCTTACAAAGCAAAAATAATTCATACAAAACAAAAATACATCCTAAGAGACCACAAATTTTTCTTACATCCTACAAAATACTTCATACGAAACAAAAAAATATTTACAAAACAAAAATACTTCCCAAAACATCATAATTATTCTTACAAAACACAAAATACTTAGAGCACAGAAAATAATTCTTACAAAACATAAATATATCCAGAGAAATCACAAATTCTTCTTACGAAGCAAAAATAATTCTTACAAAACGAAAATATATCCTAAACAAAGACAAATAGTTCTTGAGGGGTATGTTATCACAATAAACGAAACAAATCTTACGAAACAAAAATACATCCCAAAACATCACAATTCTTCTTACAAGATACAAAATACGTCTTAGAAAACAGAAAATAATTCCTACAAAACAAAAATATATCCTGAACAGTAACAAATGGTTCTTGAGGGGTATTTCATCACAATCCGCTTGAAAAAGAGCATGTAGATATGAGCAACAGAAATAAATCTTAAGAAATACAAAAAAAACATTGCACAAAACTAAAATAGTTCTAACACAATCAAAAATAGTTCGTGCAGAACACAAAATACTTACTACAAAAAACACAGAAATTCTAACATCGTCCCAAACACTCCTTATTGAATAGAAAAAGTTCAAACACACCCCAAATAATTCTTACAAAAAAAAATAGTGAGTGTCACTCAATTTTAGCCCTTAAAAGTGCTATTGGGTAATTGTTTTGCCCAATACTCATGGTAAGATTCACTTGAGTCTTTTCGCTTTTTCGTTCCTTTTAATAGAAGGAGCAAGAGTTTAGGTCTTCGGATACCTGATGTTTTTTCCCATATCAGGTATCTTCTCAGGCACCCATTGAGTGAAATACCAAACTTCTTCTTCAGGGTAATAAACTAAATGCAAGTATTTTTTACAATTGAAGTCTTCCAAGCTCAATAAAGGAATGTCTTTATTACATTCTGCTATTAAGAGCTGATCAGTTGGCACGTTTCCTTTAACATAAAGAGCTTGCACTCCGAAAAAAAACTGCCCATTTCTTGAATTTCTATGTTCTATATTCTCAAAAACATATTTCTGCTTTTAAGTAAGGTTCCCTCAGGTTAGGTTAGCGTGTCCGACCACGCTAATCTAACCTGAGGGAACCCTGCTTAAAAGTAGTTAACTTAATGTAACCTGACCTGTTCAGATATGCTGCCATCTATAACTATAGTGGAATGGGTTGCAATAGTTGAGTTTTAATTAACACACATGTGTTATTGACATTAAAAAAATCCAAGGTGGAGTTAAATGTTGGCTGCAGGTACCCAGGGTAGGTTAGATGGTCCAGTATTTACATATCATGATGGTGTAATTTCGTACGATTAGTTTTGCTTCCGAGGGGGCCTTATAGTCCAGCAAAGAAAAGTTTTGAAGGTCAACGACATTTGAATTTATAGATCTTACGATTCGCTTGCTTCAGTATTCTGAAAATGACTGTAAAAAGGACAGTCAGGCAGTTATGTAAATATATAAATGAAGCATTGACATCAACAAGTGAAACTTGATATTTATTTTATTTTTCTTGTGGAGTGTAATCAAGAATACTGTTCTGTATGGCCTGTTTTTTGGCTTATAATAAATTATTATTATTATTATTATTATTATTGAAAATTTGTTCAGTATGCCAACATTGATTTATTTTCAAGAGTTATTATAATGTTCGATGTAATTGACTCAGAGTATATTCGGATTAAACATTCCCCGTGTGGTGCCATTTTTGAAGCGGCATTCTTAATGTTAGATGAACAATGCCGTGAAGTTTATAGCTATAAATGGAACCTCACATACAATATTTTCAAGTACAATAAAAAAAATGGTGTGCAATATTAAATTTTAAGACCGAAGTGGGTCTTATGATAAAATCTTAAGACCATTTAATGAAAATGGTTATGAAATTAAACAGGTACAAGAGGAAATTCGTGAAATATGCAGTTTTTTCGGAGTGCAAAATCTTTATGTTAAGGAAAACGTGCCAACTGATAAGCTCTTAATAGCAGAATGCGATAAAGACATTCCTTTATTCAACTTGGAAGATTTCAATGGGGAAAAATAATTGCATTTAGTTCAAGACCCTAAAGATGAAGTTCGGTATTTCGCTCAATGGGCGCCAGAGAAGATACCTGATATGGAAAAATGTAACAGGTATCTGAAGACCTAAACTCTTGCTCCTTCTATCACAAGTAACGAAAAAGCGATAAAGACTTAAGTCAATCTAACCATGAGTATTGGATAAAAAAATTACCCAGGAGCTCTTTTAAGGGCTAAAATTGAGTGACTCTCAATTCTTTGAAAATTAATTTCTTTGTTTTGTAGGAATTATTTGTTGTGTGTTTGAACTGTTTCTATTCAATAAGAAGTGTTTGGGACGATGTTAGAATTTCTGTGTTTTTTGTAGCAAGTATTTTTTATTCTTACTTACTATTTTTCATTCTGTTACAACTATTTTAGTGTTGTGCAATATATTTTTTGTATTTCTTAAGAGTTATTTTTGCTTCTCATATCTACATGCTCTTTTCAATGCTGTTTTTGATGATATGCCCCTCAAGAACTATTTGTTATTGCTTAGGATATATTTTCGTTTTCTAAGAATTATTTTCTGTTTTGTAAGAAGTATTTTGTGCTTTGTAAGAAGAATTGTGATATTTTGGGATTTATTTCTGTTTTGTAGGATTTTTTGTTTAGTAAGAAGTATTTTGGAGCATGTAAGAAAAATTTGGGATTTCTTAGGATGTATTTTGTTTTAAGATTTTTTTTTTGTTTCGTAAGAAGTATTCTGTAGGACGTAAGAAAAATTTTTGATTTCTTAGGATGTATTTTTGTTTTGTAAGAATTATTATTGCTTTGTAAGAAGTATTTTGTATGATTTAAGAAGAATTCGGGATTTCTTAGGATGTATTTTCATTTTCTAAGAATTATTTTTGCTTCGAAAGAAGATTTTGTGATTTCTTTGGATGAATTTTTGTTTTTTAAGAATTATTTTCTTTTTTGTTTTGTAAAAAATAGTTTTATTTTGTAAGAAGAATTTGTAACCTTTTGGGGTGTATTTTTGCTTTGTAAGAAGTAAGTTTTGTTTTGTAACAAGTATTTTGTGTTTTGTAAGACCAATCTCTGATTTTTTTTGCGTGTATTTTTGTTTTGTAAGAATTTTTTGTTTCGTGAGAAGTATTTTGTAGGATGTAATGAAAGATTTGTTATTTCTTAGGGTGTATTTTTGTTTTGTATTAATTATTTTTGCTTTGTAAGAAGTGTTTTGTACAATGTAAGAAGAATTTGTGATTTCTTGGGATGTATTTTCGTTTTGTATGAATTAATTTTGCTTCCTAAGAAGATTTTGTTATATCTTTGGATGTATTTTTGTTTCGTAAGAATTATTTTTTGTTTTGTATTTGTATTTTGTAAGAAAAATGTGTGATCTTTTGGGATGTATTTTTGCTTTGTAGGAAGTATGTTTGTTTTATAACAAGTATTTTGTGTTTTGTACGAACAATTTCTGATTTTTCAGGATGTTTTTGTATTTTGTAAGAACTATTTCTGATTTTTTTAGGATGTATTTGTATTTTGTAAGAACTGCTTGTGATTGTTTAGGATTTATTTCGGTTTGTGAGAATGATTTTTCCTTCGTAAGGAGAATTTTTGATCTCTTAAGATGTATTTTTGTTTTGTAAGATTTCTTTGGTTTTATAAGGACTATTTTTGTATTATGGTTTTGTAAGAATTATTTTTTTCTTTCTAGGAAGTATTTTTTGTTTTGTAAAAAGCATTTTTTATTTTGTAATAAGAATTTGTGATTTCATAGGATGTATTGATGTTTTTGTAAGAATTATTTTTTGTTTGCTTTATAAGAAGTATTTTTTCGTTAGAAGTATTTTGTATGATATAAGAAAAATTTGTGATTTCTTATTATGTATTTTTGTTTTTGAAGAATTAGTTTTTGCTTCGTAAGAAGTATTTTTGTTTTGTGACAAGTATTTTGTATTTTGTAAAAACAATCTCTGATTTTTTAAGGTGTATTTTGTATTTTGTAAGAACCATTTGGCATTGTTTAGGACGTATTTTCGTTTTGTAAGAATTATTTTTGCTTCGCAAGAAGAATTTGTGATTTCTTAGGATGTATTTTTGTTTTGTAAGAATTATTTTTTGTTTTGTAAGAAGTATTTTGTATTTTTTAAGAAGAATTTGTGATTTCTTACGATATATTTTTCTTTTGTAAGAATTATTTTTGCTTTGTAAGAAGTATTTTTTACGATGTAAGAAGAATTTGTGACTTCATAGGATATATTTCTGTTTTTTAAAGGTTATTCTTGCTTCGCAAGAAGATTTTGTGATTTCTTTGGATGTATTTTTGTTTAGTAAGAATTATGTTTTGTTTTGTAAGAAGTATTTGCATTTTGTAAGAAGAATTTGTGATCTTTTGGGATGTATTTTGCTTTTTAAGAAGTGTTTTTTGTTTTGTAACAAGTATTTTGTGGTTTGGAAGAACAATTTCTGATTTCTTAGGATCTATTTTGTATTTTGTAAGAACTGATTGTGATTGCTTAGGATGTATTTCGTTTTGTGAGAATTAATTTTGCTTCTCAAGAAAAATTTGTGATTTCTTAGGATGTATTTTGTTTTTTAAGAACCGTTTGTCATTGTTTAGGATGTACTTTAGTTTTGTAAGGAATTACTTTTGCTTCGTAAGAAGATTTTGTGATTTCTTAGGATGTATTTTTGCTTTGTAAGAATTATTTTTTGTTTTGCAAGAATTATTTGGTATATTGTAAGAAGAATTTGTGATCTTTTGGGATGTGTTTCTACTTTGTAAGGGTTTTTTTGTTTCTTAAGAAGTATTTTGTAGGATGTAAGAAAAATTTGTGATCTTTTGGATGTATTTTCTGTTTTGTAAGAATTTTTGTTTCGTATGAAGTATTTTGTATGACGTAAGAAGAAGTTTGTATTTGGTAAGAATAATAGTTTTAAATTTTTTGTACTTTATAAGAATTATTTCTGTTTTGTAAGTGGTGTCGTTGTTTGTTGTTGTGCCACTCTGCTCTCGAGGTTGATTTTTTTAATGCCTTGGATCTATTAAAACCCGGGAAAATAAGGAAAAATATGAAAACAAAAATTTAAAATATGGAAAATAGTCCTTAATTCTCAAACCTCGAACCATAAGCCCTAGAACATATTAAAAATATGAAACAAATGTTAAAATATGGCAAATGATTGCTTAGAATCCTTAAGTTTTAGCATTTCCTTAATCAAAATTGCCCCCTAAGGTGCTTCTGAAAACGATATTGATGTTCCATTCTGCTCTCGAGGCTGAATGTTTTCATGCCTTGGATCAAGAGGTTGAATGTTTTCATGCATTGGATTTATTAAACCCTACGAAAATAATAAAAATAATTTAAAAAAAAATCAAAATACGGAAAATAATCTCTTAAAATTCTCAAACCTTCTGCCGTAAGCCCAAGAAAATATCAAAGATATGAAAAAAGTGTTAAAATATGATATATAATTGCTTAAAATCCTCAAGTGCTATCATATCCTTAGTCAAAATTGCCCCCCCCCCCTAGGTGTTTGTGAAAACGATAATGATGTTCCATTCTGCTCTCGAGGTTGAATTTTTTCATGCCCTGGATCTATTAATCCCGGGGAAAGTAATAAAAATATTAAAAAAATATTAAATATGGAAAAAAATATCTTAAAACTCTCAGACTTCGGGCCATAAGCCCTAGAAAATATTAAATATATGAAACAAATGTTAAAATATAAAAAATGATCGCTTAATACCCTCAAATGCTAGTATGTCTTTAGTCAAAATGGTCTTCAGATGTGTGTGATTTAATGCGACCACCCATTCCATAAAAACCTTACATGCCCCAAGGGCATAACTTAAAGCCCTTGCTCCAGACCTTTCGGGGTTTGTGCCAACTTTGGAAGTATTTTCGTGTGTACTTTGGACTATTTTAAACAAAGTTTTCATTGCACAATTTCAATCAGATGCACTTGGTGAAAAGGGGTAGTTGGGTGGGGGTACTACTTGACCTCCATTACTATTGACTCTTAAATAGAACTAGAGCTTACAATTTCAACCAAAAGAGCCACTACTAAAGCTTATACAACCATCCCTTTCGTATGAACCTTAAATGCTCCAGGGGCATAACTTACTACCCTCACCCTCAGGCTCTGGTGGGTTGTATCAACCTCAAAAGCCTTTCTGTATGATATTTGAACTATTTTGAATAAAAAGACTGTCTCAAAATATCTTTTGGATGTATCTCAGAAAAACACGACGTGTTTGTGTGGGGGGGGGAGAGGGGGGTAGCTGCGCTCTGATCACTTTGTCTCTTAAAAAGGGCACCAGAGCTTTTGATTAACAATCCAATGAGTCCCCTCCAAAGCATATACGACCACCCTTTTATAAAAACCTTATACGCCCCAAGGGCATAACTTACAACCCTTTCCCGGAGAGCTGTAGGGGGTGGGGGGGGGGGTCTTCCTCACAGAAATAATTTCCAAAACCTTCAACAACGATTAATAAAATTGTTATCTCCAAATTTTGATAGGAGGTGTAAAAGCAAATGAGGACCGTGGAGAGGGGGGGGGGGGGGCTGTTTGCTCTCAAATCACTTTTACTCTTAAAAATTGCCCTATAACTTCAATTTAAAATCAAAAGAGCCCCATCTGATGTTTATACGATTAACCATTCCATAAAATCCTTATATGCTTACAACCCTAATGAAACAACTTAAAACCCTATCCCCAGGGCGCTGGGGGTTGTGTCATCCCTAGAGACATTATTATATAATCTTTGGACTATTTTGAAAAAAATCGCTATTTAATGATGATATTTCAAAACAGCGCTATTGCGCTGCCTATGATAATCGTAACAGTTTCTAATCTTGTAAGTCACTCAGACTTATTGGTCTAAATCACAGTGTAGTAGTGGACTATGAGAGACAGTGTCTGATTAAGTTACTTGCTAAGAACCCGAACAAAGTACAGCAGTCTAATAGTTGCAAAAGACCTCAAGTGTTTTTTTTCTTTTTCTGACAAATCTGTCAAATGAGCTACTAGACGACGGTAGCAGGTATAGTGACTTATTTTTTTGTGGATCTAAATTTTATTGTAAAAGCAATAAACATATTGCTCATCCTGGTGACTGAACATAGAGAGAGATGAAACTCATCGCCTCCATTCTCAACAATCCTACGACAGTATCTTTTTTCTATTTTGCTTCTGGTAATCAACAGAAACGTAAGGCCACTGCACAAAGGTACTGCACAAGAGGAGGCCCTGCACAAAGGTACTTTTAGTTTTCTAGTTTCTCTAGCATCAAAAGTCCAAATTATAGCTCTGTGGCACTTCCAGCGTCCAGTAGAATCAAACAGTTATTGTGGTCACGGTTTTTGCTGGACCAGATGACCAAACTACCTGATCTGTCGTAAGAGCTTCAAAAGAAACTTTTAAGTATCGCATAAAGTATATATAATCACGTAGGATATCACATAAGATAGAAGAAAGTACTTTCTCAGCTTTAGATAAACAAGGTACAGACCTGAGAACTGACCTAATAACTGTGTTGTACGTAACGGATAAAATCGACGTATATCCTTAAACAGAAGCAAAATATAATGCATTTTTAATCGAGGGCTATTGGTTTTGGATTGGCATAAAATAGAAAAGGTTCATCGTTTTCTATTTCAACAGCATATGAACAGGCAGATGAAGAGCAGATGAACAGCGTTTTACAGCAGATGAACATTTTTACTACTTAAGAATGTGGCATCTTCTTTTTCAAACCAATCTTACAGCTGATCTCTTAGTTTTTTTTCTAATTTGTTTTTAAAATTTTGAAATTATTTTCTTGATAGGCACCAAAGATATTTGGGATCAGGCTTTTTTATGATGTGAAAAAACGAGGTTGAAGTATACAAACGGGTAATATTTTACTTGAATCCCTTTTTTAAGAGAAACATCATCAAGTAATTGGAAACACCGGAACATAAAAGGAAGGACAAAGAAGAAAATACACTGTCAAAATATTGTCCCGAAATATGATTGCTTTGCAATATCCATTTGGGGTTGTTTTTATAATTACAATGGTAAAATTAGCCTTTTCACAATACCATAATTTAAAGTAATTTGGCCCTCATTTTCAAGAAGAATCATAAATCGTTACAAAACTGAATTTAGAAATACTTGAAAAGTTCCAGCTGATAGTGATTTTCAAGTAATTGAATGCCATTGAATCAAACTTAATTACTTTTTATCAATTAGTTTGTATCAACATGCGAAGTTTTGTATGTTTCAGTTTTTCTTAATCTTTTAATTAACAAGTATCTAGTAAATTGCAAGGGAGAACATGGACCATTTATGAACAGAGAATATTAGGTCCAAATTTAATTGGTATTGGTCCTGTCTATTGTCCTTTATGGATGCAAAATTAAGGATCCTTAACAGATTAAGGACGGTCTGTCAAATAGCAGCAAGAGAATTTCCTAAAGATGGTTGAAAACATTTGCTTGTAAAAAAAATACCTGGCTATGTCTGCGTGACCCTATATCCAATATGGAAAATACAACAATTGTTTGATCTCTCTCACAGAGAGAGATGCCACACTTCTCTCTTAGAAAGATGTCGGATACTGTCTCTGTTAGAGACATAGCCCTAACAATCAGACAACATAGACTAAAATAATTGGGCTTTTTAGAAAAGCTACTCGAGCACCTGAATTACCAATTTACTCCACATGATTCTGGAAGCCCCTGGCTGTACGTCACGGAGAAATTGGGTCAATGGGGGGGAGGGCTAAGCCACAGATGATCAATTTTTGGATTGTATTCCCGAAGAAGCGTTGCCATAGAAGATACAAATTTGAGACATTTTCCACGATAAGCGAGGTGATATAGTCTGATTATCTTAACAAGTGCAAGTGCTTGTGTCACATGATGATTTGACTGGTTTTATATTTCCATATTTGTCAGTCTAACATAAGATTGCCATATACCGTATGGACAATTCTGAAAACCCAGAAATCCAGAAATCCAGAAACCCAGAAATCTATTTAACTAATTATAGGAAGAAACAGAAACGAGGCTTGCAGTAAAGATTAAAAAACAATAAATTCGAATATTAAAGCTCTTTTAAAATAACTTACTTGGTTTTATTTAGTTATTCAATCCTTTGGTCTTCAGTAAATTATATTTATCTCTAAATATATTGTCAAAATACACTAAACTAAAAAAGATTAATTGGAAATTTATTTTTCTTCTTGCACTTATGAATATGAAGTTTCCATAAGTTTTGAAAAGACGGAAAATATTACCAGACATTTAAACCAATTTTGGAATAGCGGCAAAGACTTGAAAGAAGGTAATTCAAAAACAGGTCGCAATTAATAATTTAGGAAAATTCCCCTTTCTTAATCAACGCTTCTTTTCTCTGCCAATAGACACTTAAAAGCAGGGATGCCACGCCCGTACTATTTTCGGCACGTTTTAAGTAAAAGGTTACCTGTTAAAAGTTCATGAAAACGATGCATTTTTGTTGTGCTTTGGAATAACAAATAAGTTTCACAGTCTCTGATAATCTATTTTTTCTCGTGATATATTTCCACTGTTTTCGGTTTAATAACACCGACAAGAGTATCGACAATTTTTTTTTTTTAATTGCGATCGTTTAATATTATCGCACAATCCTTCAGCCTTTAGGATGAGAAAAAAAAATTTCGCTTACTCACATGGCAAGTTAGAATAGCATTTTCTTTCGTGAGATTATCATTTGCAATGATATAAGAAAGTAAACATATTTTTCAATATTCTTGTCTAAAATCAGCAGCTTGTATCAATTGAAATTGTATCAGTCAACAGTCATACTAAAATTATATTAAATAAAAAAGCAAGTTTTTTTCAACAGAAAGTAAGGAGCAACATTAACACTTAAAACGGACAGAAGTTATAACGTACATGAGGAGGTTTGCCCCCTCCTCAATACCTCACTCTTTACGCTACAGTTTGACTCTTTGTTCCAATTATTTTAGAATGACCTCTGAAACACAATGGCCGTTTAATTAAAAAAATTATTTTTTTCGAAAGTTATAAGAGAAAACACGAAAGTTATGAAAATTTAAATCAAAAGAATCGACTTATCATGCTAATTTCAAATATACAATATTCATAAGGATTGGTGTTACCTATCAAAGGCTACGAACCTGAATTTTCTGAAAAGGTGGATAACAACCCCTAAAAGTCAGGAAACCTTAATAAAGTTCACACCATCACATTCAGCTTATCAGAGGACCCTACTGTAGAGCTTCCAAGTTCCTGTTTGTAAAAAATACTGAATTTTGTATTTCTTGCCAGAAGAAAGATCACGGATGCGTGTTTATTTGATTGTTATATTTTTTCCAGGATTGATCGCATAGAACCAATGGTCCTAGAATATCACAAGATGGCCCTTTCGAAAATTAAAAGTTCTACTACCCTTTTTAAGTGACCAAAAAAAATGGAGGGCAACTAACGTCCCTCCCAGCCCTTTTTTCCCAAAGGTCGACTAATAAAAGTTTTGAAAGAACCATTTTGTTCACTATATTAGAAAGGTGTAATAACTTTGTCTTTGGAGATGACATGAACCCCCCGAACCACCGGAGGAAGGGCCACAAGCTGTGGAATTTTCCCATGGTTTACACATAGTATTTGTTTTAAAGAAGTATTCCGACATATTTTTTTTTTTTTGGGGGGGGGGGGGGGTTCTTACGAATTGATTTTAGACAGGGAGAATTTCCAATTGGGATGAAAGTTTCCGGTGGTGAACTTCCCATCAGAAATTTTAGGGGAATTTAAGAGAATTCGTTTACGAAGTTTGTTTTATTTGTCTTACTTTTTCGTTGACGACCCCATTTTTGTTTGAAGATGCATTGGGGAAATTTTCAGCAGAGTTTGAACTCTCCGGTGGATTTTTACGGTGGGGGGGGGGGAATTCCCACGGGAGAGATTCTTCATAGGGTAAATGTCACCAGGAGAAATTTTCTGTGGGATAAACTTTCCATTGGGGGGGGGGGATTTCCAAGATAATTATTTCAGACAAGGGGATTCACCCGGGAAATTAAAAAGGATCAGGAATTAAGCAATAACAAATCTTTCTTCGAATAAAAATAGGCTAATGAGTATTTTTCAGGCTAAATCGTAAGCAAAATTTTTCTGGAGGGAATTTGCAGCGAGGATAAGAAGTGTCCAGGGGTAACGTCCCGGCGGAAAAGTTATCGATCGGAGGAATTTTTCTATGGGGGGACTTTTCCCGGGGGAGCGGATTTCCTGAGATTATTTGAAAAACGATCAGAAATTAAATAAAAAAACAAGCCTTTTTCTACTGAAAGTAAGAAGCAACATTAAAACTTAGAAGAAACAGAAATGATTCCGTATATGAGGGGAGCGTACCCCCCTCCCAATATCCCATTCTTTACGGTAAAGTTTGACCTTTCGTCTCAATTCCTTAAGAACAATTCTTGAAACACAAGGGCCGTGTAATTAGAATCAAAACCTTTTTTAACAGTTCTTAAAAACTTAAGCCTGAGTATTGAGGAGGGGACAGACCCCCTTAATGTATGGAGTAAATTATGTTCGTTTTAAGCTTTAATGTTGCTTCTCACTTTCAGTAGAATTTTTTTATTATTATTTAATTCGGGTAAGAATCAACTTGAATTGTCTACCATTCAAATCAATTCTTACCCGAATTAAATAATAAAAAAAATCTACTGAAAGTGAGGAGCAACATTAAAACTTAAAACGAACAAAATTTATTCAGAAATCTGTCACATATTAAAATAAGGTAAATCCCTAGTAGGGGTTCTCACTTAGTGCTGAATCATGTATCCTTGTAAGTAGATTGAAATGTAAACCAGTAAATGTTATATAGCTTTGTGTAGGCCTATTCTTTGAAATTACAGAAAAAAATTGAATCTTCCTAAATAGTGATTTTAAACAATGTGTAGTCAACACATTAAGATGTCATCCAAATACAGTGATTCTTTATATAGCTTTATGTAGAGCATATATTTATGTATATAGCAAATGTTATATAGCTTTATGTACTGTTTGAAATTATAAAAAGAGAAAGAAAAATAGTGGCTTTAAACAATGTGTCGTCAAAATATATAGATGGCGATCAAATACATTGAACAATCAAAATCAAGAGAACACTATGCAACAAGGTCATTGATTAAGTTTCTCGAGTTATTAATTCAGTTCATTCAACAATAGGTCCGAAGTTTTCTAATATATCAGTGCAATACGGTTGTAACACAAATTATAAGACTGGGTTTACAGCCTGTTTCAAAATTACAAGACTATTTCCTCGAAATTTTGTAAAGATTTTTGCAATTCGGATCACCTTCCTCACAAAAGTATCAGTTCTTATTAACCAGTGCTTTCCATCTGCCAATCTGAAATTAGAGCCATACCTCTAAGATTATCGACTTTTTTCAGAGAATACAGAAATTAACAACGATGCATAAATCCACCCTTTTTGATGAACTTACTTCAGAACCCCTCTTAACTACATATTTCATAGATTTGAAAGCGAAAGAGATCGTTTACAGATTTGTGATACATGTAATATGCACAATAAATGTTTGATATGCGATATGCGATATGCGATATTTGATATGCGATTTGATATTTGATATTTGATATGCGATTTGAGTAACAAAATTCAGTAATTTTTAGCTGCTGCATAAAAAAAGAAAAAAAAATCCAAGTTAATTATTCACAACATTCAGGTTGTTACTTTGCTATAGATCTGGTTCCCTCAAACTCATAATCATATTTCATCCCTTAAACTGAACATAATCAATTAGTTTGTCCTATCCATCATTTAGAATTTTCTTTCTTCCTCATAATTTATCATATCTTTTTAGCAGAACTAATTGAGAACTTTACACTTGTAAAGAATGATTTTGATGACAATCAGCTAATTGCCATTACTAACAACTATCAGCAGCAGCGAGTTACATTAGATCAACACAGCTGCACACGTTCCACATCCACCCTACAACAGTCAGAGCTTCTTCCTGAAGACCCTCTTAGAAGTACCCACTTCTTTTGTATATCTCCCTACTGCCCCTATGATGGTCATTTGTTCTTTGTTTGTCTGCAGCTCGATTACAAAAATCACAGGTTTTGGGAGTATATATAGATCAGTCCTTCGTAAATCACAACCCAATCACAACTCTAATATGTGTGTAAATCACAACTCTAATATTTCTTTCATTACTATCTTGGAACTATGAGATCAGTCAAAACTTTGCGCACAACTTCTTGATTGATATACAGTCACTCAAAGAGTCGCTAAAATGGTCTCTTAGCAATTCTTCTGAAAAATTTGGTAAATGTTCCTCAGTTTTTGAAAATGCTCATGATTTAGAACCAAATTGACCCATATAATCATATTACCGTGGCCATATTACCGTATTTAGCACAACAGTATTAAATTTAGCAGAGTAATATTTCCATGGCTTCTCTTTTAAAATACTGTTTCATACAATACAGCTTGATAACTTCAGCCAACAGCCAATTGGCTGAAGCCAATTGGCTTCAGCCAATTGGCTTTAGCTATTGGCTTATGAAGCCAATAGCTTTGGTGCACTAATTCGAAAGGTTTTATGTTATACAAGATGAGAGAAATCTCAGAAGGGAGAGGAAAATCTAAAAAAGAGGATTTGTGTTTTTTGCTGCTGTGAAGTTCTGTCAGTTGCACAAAAAATATTTCTTAGGTACAGCAAATATTATTTTTAAATTAAAACTCCCATTTCTCAATTATCTATGTGATTAATAAAAACGAAAAGTGTTTTGGATAAGGCAGAAACTTCTAAATATAATAATTTGAGGGGTGTGTGCTGGAAATATAAGTATTCCGAAAATTCACATAACCTATTTTGAATTATAGCAGTTAAGCTACCTTCTTCCTTATCCCTAATAATTTACTTAATGATCTATGTCTACTCCTTAACATTTTCAAAAATTTCTGGAGCAACTCCTTCATTTTTTTTAATTATTACAATATATTAAGTGACACTTTACAATTAGTAAAATCACTCGAATTCAAAAGTAACTTAAAATTATAACGCAAATCAGTTACTGTAAATATGTTGAAAACGGTCATTGAAATGTTAAATAACTCTTGAAAAAAGGGCAAGTTTTGTCAGAGAATTTCTTGTACTAAAACAGTTATTACACTAACTTAATAAAGCTGCCAAATATTACCACAGACAAAAGGATGAACAGTAGTACATGGTACTACACATGGTAATGTTAAAAGTACAAAAGCAGTGTTGACACCGCAAAGTCAATTATTCAATTGATAATTTCAGTCTGAGAGGAGTATTTGTGTTTTTGGCTATTATTTGGTAAAAACTATGCATATATTGGAATTCTTTATATTTTTTAGGGTGAGGGGTGGTGGGTGGGGGATGAATATTCTCACAAGATTTGACATAAAGTTTTGATTTACCAGATGAGTACTTCATCCTTAATTCTGTATCCATCTTTATGGACTGAAAATTTGTACATGTCTTTTCCTTAGTTTATTTTCATACCCCCCCCCTCCACCATTGCTAGGAAAATTTAGCCTGCAAGAAAATAGAAGCACAGACTTTATAAGTTCGAGATACGTCAGTTCCAAAATTTGTAGTGAGCATTTTTCAAAACCGAGAGGAGGCTACTTTTTTTTTACGACTGAAGTAGTTTTCGAATTTTTATCTGTGATATGAACGTGAATAGATAAATCAAATTAATTTTGGAGATCTTTTCCATTAAGATTGTTTTCTCTTCAGCATTCGTAACTAACATAATCTGCTGTGTTAGGAAAGTTTTTGAATGCAAAAATTTCATAAAAGTACCAAGGACATCAACATAACACCACATTTTGTCCCCTGTCCCCAAAATAACACCACATGGAATTTACAACTTCCTTAGATTTTTTTTGGTAATCTCAATTTTGAGACGATTGAGTAGTAGACATAGGAAATCGGTAGTAATCAAAAGAGCCGTCCTGGTCAAGTGATTAACGTGCTAGGCTTGAAATCCTTTGTCCGTAAGGACGGGTCTTGTCCTGGTTATTTGATTTGGAACGTGGGTTAAGTAGTGTGATTCTGTAAGCTCAGCCAGAGTCAACCAAGCTCTAAATGGACACCTGGAGAATTCTGGGGAAACTAAACAGGAAGGGTGTGCAAAAGCACAAGATCCCCCTCCCCCCATTGCACTTCCTGGCTAAAGAGCCATGAAACGGAGACCAACACCGCTTGAAGGGCCTGTAAAGTTCAACGCCGTATTCTTTACCTTTTTTTAGTCTAAAAATTATGAAGTATTAAGGGTAGTATCACATTTTCGTCGTTGCTGCCATGTTAAATCATGAAAATAATTAAGCCAAACTAACTAGTGAAATTTGACACCACTTTCCTTTGTAGAAATTATATTGGCAATTTGTTAACTTCCAAATAAAACTGCACAATAAAAGAAAATCTATGCTCTTTAATTTATTTTGCCTTATTTTTTTGGCTTATTCCTTGTAGATTTTTTTTCTTTCCTTTATTGATTTTTTTTTGTTTTTATTGGGTGTCAACTAATACCAAAACTGCAGTACTGCGCTAGGACTTTTTTTAATTATGAACAGAATTCCAAATTGTTCTTAGGTTTTAAAAACATGGGTTGTTTAAATTAATTGTTTTGATTAAATTAAATTAATTGAAATTAATTAATTAAATTGATTTAAATTAATTAATTAATGTAATTAAATTAATTAAATTAAATTAATTGATTGTTTTAATTAAAACAATCAGACCTGGTTTTCACAGACCTCGGCACTTTAAAAGTCAAATCTCTCATTCAAAGAAAAGAACCAACTGTTATTAAAAAAAAAAATACACATTTTATAGGCAAGAAGAAGAAGATACCCTAGCAGTTTCAGTCGTAACCTTTTAAACTTATATCTTTTGAAATATTCACATTAAAAATCACTAATTCTCCAGTTCATTTCATTTTGCACTGCATATCATAGCTTCATCTAGTTCACATTTCACTATGTACATTTTTATTTTTCATTATACAGGATATTTACACAGTTTATTACTTTACTAAATACATCATCCATAGTTACACTACTATTATTAAAGCACTAATGAAAATTGGATGGCACAGATCTTTGAGAAAATCGAGATAATTCAAAGGCTATAACCTATTTGCATGTATGTAACTCAACATTTCTAATACAAGTTTTACACTCTACGTGGCAGCACCAGTGAAACTTGCATTTGCACCTTTCTTTGACTATCGTTTTCTGGGTATTGTAGCCCCTTCCACAACACATAAGACTGCAGCCATCCATCCCGTCCGAAGTTCTGTTGCAAGGTCTACCGACAGTTCCTAAAATTCAGAAAATTACTAATAAGACTACAGTCGATGACAACACTGTATCTGGTATGGTCGCTTAGGAGAGGGTTAGATAACCTTCGCCTGTGGTTTAATAGGTCACTCTCTGTGTTTAACGAATTTGATACCGCTTCCTTATAGGTGATCTGTTTATGGACCCAAATTTAAAACCCGAAAATGCGAAATCCTCAGATTTTAACGAATTGATATGTCGTAAGTTGTTGGATTAACAGTTTTTGGTTGTTGAATTAATGAAACTTTCTACCTTTTGAGCCAGTGAAAATATTAAGAGAATTTATTTCTAAGGAAAAAAAGTAGAAAGCCATAAAAATTAAAAAAAAAACGCTTGGGAGTAAAAAGAATTAGCAAACGTTTGATTATTCACCTCCCTCCCCTCTTCAACCCCCAGAAAAATCACAAGAAAGACTTTGAACCATGTACGTACCCAGGGAGGAGGTCCTTTGGCCCCAGCCCCGCCCCAGAATCCTCAATTTTCCTTGGGTATAGAAATTATTTTTGTTTAGGGGGTAATCCTGTTAACTGTTAACAGAACAGACAAATGACTATTGGATCTTTTCTTGCGCAAGGGGACCATGACAGATGTTCACTAGGACTCCGGGTACTATTTTGTTTCCCACATTGCTGTTACTGTTCGATTGTATAGATTGATGGCGACGTCAGATTTTACTTTGAGCAATTCTGCTTGTATATCATCTATCCCGGGTGTTTTTTTTTTTGTTTTTTTTTTATTTGAGGGATTCCAGAGCTTCTTCTACCTCTGACCTTAAGGGTAGTGGGGGTTGTGCCTCATGTATTTATGATGAAAACTTCTGAAGGATTTCAGGATCTGGATCTACTGTGAGATTTAGCTTTTCCTGGAAATGCTCTTTCCAATGATATCGGATTGCAGCGCAAGTCGTAGTTTTGGGCCCATTTTTATCCAAGTGATCCGGGCACTTCGTATCTTTATGATTTTCTAGCTCTTTTGAACGTTTGAATATGAGGTGAGAGTTTTGGTTATCATGTCTTTAAGTGCCCAGCGACTTTTTTTCTCGACTTGAATTTTAAGCTCCCTGAATCTATCCATGCTTTCTTGATCTTGCTTGTTTCTGAGAGTTCGTTTCTGGTTGCCCATGTCAATATGATCTCTTGGTTAATCCATGGCTTGTATTCAGCAGATTTACAGCCGAGAACGAGCTCGGCTGTCTCATGTATAGCCCTGCTACTTTGCAACACAAGCTGGTCAATGTCGAATGGGCTAAATGGGTAAGATGTTTCTTGCATGATCTTCGATAGTCATTCGTTTAGCTGCTCTCTATATTATTTATTTATTTTCTGATCTTTCAGGGCTCCCAACATGGAATCTTGGGACTTTTTGTTTCGATTCGACAACGGTCATTCATCTTAGACGTACTGATAATACGAGGATACTGTGATCACTGTCGTAATCTCCACTGTATAAAGTCAATGTGCCTGTGAACGAAGATTTCCACCGGTTAGATACCAGTATGCAACCTAACATGATGGTAGTGCTTCCATCAGAGGACCACCAAGTGAATTTCCTCTTTCGCCAGTGTTTGAACATTGTGTTTGTTAAAGAGGTTGTTGTCTTGGCAAAATTCAATGAGTCTCTCTCCTCTGCTGTTGATCAGTCCGATTCCAAATTTGCCCATGATATCTTCATTTCCACTGTTGTCATACCCCAAGATAGCACCGAAGTCCCACAGGACAATAGCGCAGTCTTTTTTGGAATCTTGTCAACAACACTCTAAAGCTGAGAGTAAAAATCTTCAGATTCCTCGATCGTCCTTGACGAATCGGGAGCGTAAACCTACGCTAGAGAGGTAGCTGAACTTCCTTTTGGGTTGGATCATCATC
>CM051276.1:17047002-17057002 GCA_027921565.1 Artemia sinica | reverse complement strand
GAAAATCATTATAGGATTTTGAAAATTTCAGGCCCTACAGAAAAATCCTCTCTTAAAACAAGAGCTTTCAAGCACCACAGCGTATTTATGTGCCAATCATCTTGTTTTTCTCTACATCGTTTAAAGTGAATTTGCCTTTGAAAGTGCAATCAACGGATAAAAACTCACAAGAGTAGTCTCTATTTTGTTCTAGCTCCTTTCCAAAAATATGTGCGATGCACTTTATTGTTTTGGATAAAACTATTAGGTTAGAAAAGTTGATAATGTAAAAAATACCTTGTGAGCCTATGGTTGTATTTTGTATACAATAATCTGGTGATTCATCAATAAATACCAATTCATTTGCCGTAGGTACGGCATATGAAGGGTTTTTTCACCTGGAGTCTTCCCCTTCTGTTTACTTTAACCTCTGTTCCTCCGTCATATTTATCTTTCAAGTAGTCACCTAAAAAAAGACATCTTAAAAAGATGAATCTGAGTAATTTCAAAATTCAATCTTGAAACATGCATTTGGAAAATAGTTTATGCTAAGTAAAATCTTGTAGATAGCCACAAAGATTTTTAAGAAGTTAAAATTTAGGCCCAATGAAAATCTGAATTTTTAGATCCCCTGTCTCAGATTAGGCACACATTATGAATAAATAGTTATTTGTTTACAAACTAGGCAAGAAAATAGGGAGGGCCTCAGGCCCCATGAGAAGTCATAATCTTGCATGTTGCTTAAGTTATACGTCCCATTTTTTCTTCTTATGTTCGAACTTCCCTCCTCCTCACTTCATATCTGTCCAAAAGTGTCCCCCTGAAATAATAATATATACACCCCCCTTTCGTTAACAATCCAAGATAAAATAAATAAGAAAGACCAACTGCGCTAAATTATACCCGAAAAAAAGGTTGTTGAAAACTTATTCAAACTTAAATAATTATTTACAAAACTATTATGCTTTTCATTGATCGGAATTTTAAAAAATGTAGAAGAAAAAAGCAATTTTTTTAAATTTAAAAGAAGTAGCCTACCTTTAAAATCAAAGGAGGGGAAATTTTCATTTTTTTCAATTTTTTGAATAAAATATCCCAAAACATATTTTTCGAAATCTAGGTAGACAAATGCTCACCTTTCTTCCCTCCCCTATTGGCAACCTTGGTGTTTTTAAGATTGCTTGAGCTAAAGTCAAATAAGGTAAGAAGAAACTAAGAGACTTGGATTTGAAAAATAATGATAATAATAACATCCACAAAACAGCCGATATTGTATGTTTTTTACTAAATGTGTATACTGTGAAAAAATAAATACAATAAAAGAAAGACCAAGCTAGCTAATATAAGTAGTATATTATCACAAAATACACTTTACTACATCGCTTTCACTTTATCCTAAATTTAGTTTTCAGTGCTCGGAATTTTAAAAAATGTAGAAGAAAGAAGCAATTTTTTTTTTAGTTTAAAAGAAGTAGCCTACCTTTAAAATCAAAGGAGGAGAAATTTCATTTTTTTTTCAATTTTTTGAATAAAATATCCCAAAACATATGTTTCGAAATCTAGGTAGGCAAATGCTCACCTTTCTTCCCTCCCCCTATTGGCAACCTTGGTGTTTTTAAGATTGCTTGAGCTAAAGTCAAATAAGGTAAGAAGAAACTAAGAGACTTGGATTTGAAAAATAATGATAATAATAACATCCACAAAACAGCCGATATTGTATGTTTTTTACTAAATGTGTATACTATGGAAAAATAAATACAATAAAAGAAAGACCAAGCTAGCTAATATAAGTAGTATATTATCACAAAATACACTTTACTACATCGCTTTCACTTTATCCTAAATTTAGTTGTTTTTTTTTATAAATTCCCTGAATGTCAAAATGCAGATATGTAATGTCGAGTAAAACAAATTTAAAAATATAATTTGATAACAAAATAAATTATTACAACAGATCAAGCTATAATTATTTCATATCATTTGCAACCGTATCCTTTTACTCAAACGTTTACACATATTATTCTTCCTTTGCACTGTTTGGAATAAAAGCTTTCGATTTGGGAGGGAAATGGGTTCGACTATGTAAAAGATAGTTTTCAGGTCTTCCTTAGTGATTCAATAACCAATAACCAAAAATTTCAGAACAATTTATCATATTTGGAGAAAAAATGGGGGAATATATAATCTCTCTGGATGCAGCACAACTTATTTATGTTAGAAACCTGGAAATTAAGATATTTAGCCAGTCAATAAATGTGAACAGGAAAAATAAAACCTTTGCATTCTAACATAGCTTATGAGACCATACATTCATACAAAATTGTTGAATTATTGGAACAAATGATCCTTAAAACAGAAGTGACGTTTTATTGGGAGGGACGTTGACAAATGACAGAGTGGTGAAGCTTTTCTCCGTGAACTTGTGAAGAATTCTTTGGAATTCTTTCATAAGATATTTAAATGGATACCAGGTCTAGATGATAGATTTGTTTTAGTTATTTCGACTTGTTTATCGAAAAACCTCCAAAATTCAAAGCCTGTCTTATTCAATAGAAGACTCTTTAATGAAATTAAAGAATGGAGAACATTTACATACCAAAAAATCAGAAAAACATAGATTTTTAATTTCTTTAAAAGTAAAAATACTCCAAGATTGGCGCTCACTACACTACATTTTACACCAGAAAGAATGTGGCGCGGTAGCGCAGCTGTGGATAGAGAGATGGCTAAACAATAGTTGCCAGATTAAACAAGATGCCTTAATCGAATTTTACTCTGTGACCCAGAGTCGGTCTAAATATTTAAAATTGAGCTTTCAGAATGGGACACACCGTACAGCATAAGTATTCATATATACTTATACTGTGATGGGAGAGTAGAGTAAACAGCGAAAACATAAAAAATACGGGATTTATTGTTTTTTTCGATCTCTATGGCAGACACAATCTTTTCAGAGGAGGGTCAACAATAAACATTTTCCGACCTCCTAGACAACTGTTATTTGATGATGCAAATAATAACGGCCGAGGAGAAAAATAGGACATCAGAAGGGATTCCATCCCACCCCCCCCCCCCCCTGCATGCGCTACTGCTCTACGGTAATGGGTTTGCAGGCTGTGAGACATACACAGGGATGCCAATTTCAAAGCAGAAAAAATGGATGTTATATAGCACAACTTTCGTAAATGTATACTTTGTTTCAAAGATGGTATAAAACTGCTGTAAACAAATCTGTGGCGGTCTGCAAGGCCGTACCCAGGATGTTTTTTTCGGAGGGGGTTTTACTCAATTTTTTTTTTTTGTCGGGGGGTTACACAAAAAAAACTCAAAAACACGCATACAAAATTTGTTTATGTCAATTTTTGTTACGTTTTTTACGAGTCAGACAAACATTTCGGGGGGGGGGGTCAACCCCCCCCCCCCCGCACCACCCCTGGATACAGCCTTGGTGGTTTGTTACAGGTTTTCCAAACTGCATATACCGTACGTCAACGCAAGCTCAGGAATGACTGTTCTAATATTTATAACAATCTTTTTATGTAATATTGTAAGATGCCAATAAAGCACGTAACCCCTCACTACAGCTATCCAAAAATTAAGAGGATGCCACTTAATTCAATAATGTCAATTAGTAGCAGCTGGCGATAAGGCAAAACAAGTTTGTATTCCAGTCAATCTATTTACTCTGATGAATATTTAAATTTCCCGATTTATTTCTCTTTTATTTGTTTTCATCAGAATGCCGTAAATTCCACTTTTGTGCAATCCAAACAGTTTATAACTCGATAAGGCGTCTGTCAAAACTGTGTAAAGTCAGATATGTTGGATTTACGACCTTTGGTTCAGAAAAATGTATTTTTTATGATCCCAAGTGGTGTTGTTGGAGATTTATGCAAGATAACATCATGCCTATTCGTAAACAATTAATCAGTTTACAAAGTCTAGTAATCAAAATTAGTACTGAAAAGAAAGGAGGACATGGCGGGCTCGTTCCAGAAAGAACTCTAGGATGACCTTCGAATTTTTTCAAATTTCTTCCCCCTCCCCCCAAATAATGAATTTCCCTTTGTAGCGCATAGCCAAGCTATCATAAAATCCTAAAACGAAAGCTTTATGAGTAAAATCATTCCAGGTCCTGAAAAACTAAATCAAGAGCTCAATTTAATATTTTTTTTTCTTTGGACTAGGAAAGTTCGTCTTTTTTTATTTAAAATTTTAGGTTAAAATTGCAAATATTTGAAGAAGATCTAAATGGCAATTCTTGACGGACCAGAGCCCTGAGGCTTAGTTTTTGTAGGATATGACCTTTTTCAGAATAATACTTTGTTTTGGTGGATTGTTCGAAGATTTTACATAGCCTATGTCTCTTACTGAAAAATGTGTAACAGTCACAAAAAGCATTGGTATTTTTATTTAAAATTTGAGAGATGTAATTCAGCTAGCTGTTGGGTTTTATATATCTAATTTTATTGGGGGTCAAAGATATTTATAAGTTTATGTGTTTCCACTGAACACGTAATGTGTTTTTTGGCATTATGTGGCGTAATATATAAATTGGAGTTATTTGGCTATTTGTTTTTCCAAACTATGTTAAATATTTGGAAATTATGGTTTTTGATAAGAAGACTGACTTAATACCCCTTGGATATAAAAGAAATTTTTTGTACAGACAAATAGTTCCTAAGAAAAAAGAACAAAAAAAACGCTCAAAAATTCCTAGCAAGAGTGAACTTTTGAAAACAGCCCAATTACGCAAATGTTCGGCAAATATGGAGAAAATATATTTTAAACACGGTGTCTTCACAAAAATGCTTACAACAAAGGTGCTTACATCCTTAAGACTCTTTAGAGGTAATCAAAAGGTCGTTAAAATGAACAGCAACACAGGTTTCACAATTCTCCAGTTAACAAGCAAAAAAGACATTTATTGTCATTGCTTTCTATCTTCAGACAATTACTGTATAACATTTAAAATCAAATAAGCTATATACAAGAAGTAACCTATCTTTAGCTTCAAACGAGCTTTATATTTCAAGTTTATTTCTCGGGAAAGCATGTTCTGTTTAAGCTAAATATTTCTCAAATTGATATCGCTGCTAAAGTTGCAGCAAATCAAATTTACTTTATATTTTAAATATATTTCTCCGCAAAGCATGTTTTTTTTAAGCCCAATATTTCTAAGTTTAAAATCGCTTCTGAATTTGCCTAGCCTGCTTTATTTGAAAATTTCTCAGCCGATTTCTGAAAAGAATACAGGACTGGAAAATACCTCAAGTGCGCAAACTCTGGCAAACGGGAAGAAGAAAGCTATTGATGTTTAAAGGTCCAATTCAAATCTATTAAATGCTCCAAATACTTTTAAATACTTTTTCAAATACGAATCTACAAAAAGTATACTTAAATGGCAAATAGTTTGAATTGAATCTTTGAACATATCTCTACAATGTTGCCTTCTTGCTAGTTCTGGCGGTAATATAGGGGAGGGACGTCACCGCTATTAATATAAGTGAAAATGAGGGGGGAGCAAAATGGATTGAGCCCTGCAAAATATTAACTTTTTAACTCGTTTTCTTCAACCGACCGACTAAATACAAATAATCTAGATACAAGATACAGCCTACTTAGTTGCAAACTTACTTTGTACTTCAAGTACATTTCTCAGAAAAGTATGTTATGTTTAAGCTAAATACTGTCATCTTAAAATCGCTGTTGAATTTGTATAGTCTGTTTTATTGAAAATTTCTCAGCAGATTCCTGAGAACACGGGGATGGTAAACAGCACTAGTAAACAAACTTTTGGCAAATCCTGAAGAAAGAGCTATTACATGTCCTTACAAAAAGTGGTACTGTTTTGCTTAATTGTACACACCGCAATAGACTCTATAGCAATTTAGCATGGAGATCCGTAAAGCGGGTAATTGCTATTGATCGCAAAGCGTGGTTTCTCATTGAATTTACAATATTTAAAATGTTTTTTTTGGGGTTTAGGGGGGGGGGGCGGGAGGAGAAAGGTACCTAGGTTAGGCTACGTATTTAATATATGCTATGATTTACCCCCCCCCCCAACCCCCTAATGTGCAAATATATAGTCCATATTTGTTTCATAAACCATTATAACCGGGTATCTGTCTCTCCCGTTTGACTAGTTTCCTTGATAGAGTCTATAGCAGTGTGTACCATTAAGCAAAACAGTACCCAAAAAGTAGCCAACCTCTAAAAGTAATTAAAAGACCGTTAAAATGAGCGGCTACAAAGGTACAAAGCGGCTACAAAGCGGATACAAGATACAGCCTACTTAGTTGCAAACTTACTTTGTACTTCAAGTACATTTCTCAGAAAAGTATGTTATGTTTAAGCTAAATACTGTCATCTTAAAATCGCTGTTGAATTTGTATAGTCTGTTTTATTTGAAAATTTCTCAGCAGATTCCTGAGAACACGGGGATGGTAAACAGCACTAGTAAACAAACTTTTGGCAAATCCTGAAGAAAGAGCTATTACATGTCCTTACAAAAAGTGGTACTGTTTTGCTTAATGGTACACACCGCAATAGACTCTATAGCAATTTAGCATGGAGATCCGTAAAGCGGGTAATTGCTATTGATCGCAAAGCGTGGTTTCTCATTGAATTTACAATATTTAAAATGTTTTTTTTGGGGTTTAGGGGGGGGGGGGCGGGAGGAGAAAGGTACCTAGGTTAGGCTACGTATTTAATATATGCTATGATTTACCCCCCCCCCCCCCCCCAACCCCCTAATGTGCAAATATATAGTCCCATATTTGTTTCATAAACCATTATAACCGGGTATCTGTCTCTCCCGTTTGACTAGTTTCCTTGATAGAGTCTATAGCAGTGTGTACCATTAAGCAAAACAGTACCCAAAAAGTAGCCAACCTCTAAAAGTAATTAAAAGACCGTTAAAATGAGCGGCTACAAAGGTATTCTAATTTCCAGTTAACAGCCAAAAAATGACGTTTATTGTCGCCATTTTCTGTTTTCAGGCAATTACTACAAAAACATTTAACATGAAATAAGCAAGAAAAGTCATTCTTTTATAAGATAAGGTGGTTTGTCCGTCTGTCGGATTTGTGCGGATGGGTCGAACACTACCTGTTACTTCCTTTTGTCAACTGCTGATGAAAATCATGTTGGTCAAAAAGCTTTTAAAAGCCTGTTTGACACATCCTGATTTAGTAATAGTTTTGTTTGTTTTGTGCCATTTATAAAACATGTGCTATGGCTTAAGTATCTGTAAAAAGGACTGTTAGCATTTAGAGTGCAGGGAGAAAATTAAACGTTTTTCAAAAACTTGTACACTCGGTTCAGGCACGAACGCGGGATTTTTTTTGGGACTTGGAGTGCCGATATTGAAAAAAAAAAAACAATCAAGGATTTGAATAAGAAGCGCCCGATAATTTGGGATTTTGGAGAAAGACCACGAGCCCCCCCCCTACTTACGTACGTGCGTGAGTGGGCTAGAACAAATAAATTTATTGGTACATACCTGTTATAGCGACCACATTGCTGTTCTTGATCCGATTAAAACCGGTTTCTCTGTCTGTATTCGGAGATAACTTAGTCTAAGTGAAATAAACTACTATTCAGGTATTTTTAATTAAATATTTATTATATAGAGTTGGTTAGGTATTTAATATAATGCGTTCTGGGCGGTCTGCTTTCCATAATTCTCTGTTGTAGTTTCCATAATTTTATTACTAAAGTATTGTGTTTTCGTCATATTTTTTGTATATATTATTAGGATTAACCTAGTTTATAATTTACTGTACTTTTAATTTACTTTATGTATTTTCTTCTAAGATGGCGCGGACCAAAGCAAATTATTTTTGACTGTTTAAAAAACGGCCATAAATCAATATTGCCGTCATTTTAAGAAGCTTTAACGAGTTTGACTTTCCAGGGAACCGAAACGAAGAAATGAAGATTTAACAAGCATTATAATAATTACCAATTTCCCAGATGCATTAAGTTTCTATTCAAGAAAATAAGTTTTAATAAACCATTTTATTGATGGCCCACTTCCTTTAAAACCATCAGTATTTCATGATAGATGGATTCAAACTTTATTATTTTCATTTCTTTTGGATGATATATCGCAAATATTATGCCTTCTTCCAAAATAAAAAGTGCATTTTCGATCAATCCCTTTCTAAAAGTTGTATTTTTTTTAAGGTCGAGGGGCTATTCACTTTCCGTCAGATGGTGCACACTTTGGAGTTTTACTCGCTTCCCTACGCGTTTCATACTTTTAACCAAAGTATATAAATATTAGGCAGTATGATCGTCCCCTATCTCACCCATTATAACAACCCGGACCGAGGTGCGAGTGCTCCGGAGAACGTAAAAACATAAGCGACATTAGATCTTTTTACGGGTAGATAAGTCAGATTTCTCTTGAACGCGAAACTTGGCTTCAACGTTGGAACACTAAATTTTAAAGAAACTAATTTTAATTAAATTATTCCAATACATATATGAAAATCGGTAATTAGTAGTGCAATGTTATTATTAGATGTTTTTAGGAATTAAAAATAGGTTTCGAAGTCTCGAGTTTGTTTCAAAGGCATTTTGAGAAAGTTTCTGCCAAAACACGTGTTCCAGGGTAATTGGACAGCTGATGGCAGATCGAATGAGAGGAGCTGTTTGTACGCGCTAATGAAAGAGTATGTGGGAGAAGCTGTTTGTTCGCACCGAGAATGAAGAGCCAGAAATCATCTGAGGTGAACTTACAGCTAATTATCTTTATACAGTGCTTTTAACAAACCATGCCTCGTGGCGCCAAGCAGAACACACTTCGCGCCGGGTGGCGCACTTCCAAAACATTTACGAGTGCCACCCAAAGTATAAAATTTTAAAAACAAGCTCCCCTTGAGAAAAGTGAACCGTTTTCATTTGTATCCTAGATATAGAAAAAGTTATATTTCTCTAACACTATTTTTAGGTGCAATTTGAAGTTTTGCAGACTGGTCCAATAGTGTTATTATTTTTTCTTTAGTCGTACCAGTTTCTTTTGTTTTTGTATATGGTTTTATTGGCTTAGAAGTACACTTACATGTGTGTAAATTGACTGGAGAAAAAACAATTCTGTTAAATGAACTGTATCTTATCAGGTCGATAAAGGACAAGTGTTAAATTGACTGATTAAATAGGACCGATAAAAGCGTTCAAAGAGTCTAATTGGCACTCTTCCTCTTTGCGGAATTAAAAAGAATTTACATGAAAAAGAATTAATTATAAATAATGTCGTCACCAGGTTCTTGTTCGGGGGGGGGGGGGGGGGTTAATTTTTTCGTGGGTGGTAAAAAAATTAAAAAACGCTTCAAAATTATGTTTATATGCATTTTTGTTACGTTTTTAGTTACGTTACGAGATAGCAAGACATTTGGGGGGGGGAGGGCAAACCCAATAACTTCTTTGCCGACACTTGCTTTCCATCCTAATTTTTATTTTTGGTGTGTATGACACAGTTAATCGCTATTTCCCCAGTTAGTAGCTAATCGCTACAAACTCAAAGCCGACACCGAATTCCCCAAATATCTTTGGAAAACCATTTAACTTCTCCCATTTTGTGTCAGAGAAAGGGATATTCATTTTAGTGGAACTTACATCATTACAAAGTGTTAATTTTTTTCGATTCAATGCAGCAGAACTTATGTTTAAAGTTCAGGAAAGAAGCAGTCCCTAAAATTGTTCTAGCATACCTGCTAGGAAACACGGTACTCTTCTATTAACTGGACTCTTTTTATATCTCAAACTCGAGACGCGTTGAAAAACCTGTTTTTACGGGATGATACAAGACGCTGCTGTAGAGAAAATACAATGTAAAGCGTGGTTTTAATCGTGTATACGATATTTAAAGTGTTGTTTTTGGGGGGTTTGGGGGGGGAGAGGTACCTAGGCTAGGTTACGTATTTAATATATACTATGCTTTGCCCCCACCCCCTAATGTGCAAAATATATAGCCCAAATTTGCTTCTAAACTATTATATAGTCATTCTATTTA
>CM051276.1:16989502-17042002 GCA_027921565.1 Artemia sinica | reverse complement strand
ATCTTTGTCTATAAAGCCCTCAGATGTACATCTCTTTCGGGAAGGAAAAAGCGACACAGGGGACAAAAGAAAACGTGGTTCGCCTGCATCAAGGCTAACCTAGACCCAATCGGTGGCTTCAAGAAGTATGGACGAAGATGGGAAAAGTCCTGGCTCGAATTGATTGAGCCACTCGCAAACAACCGAGACTCTAGGCTTACTACAATGGCGAAGCTACTGGACGCCAGGGAGCGGAGATGCTTGAGTCCTGCTACAAGTTACAAGTAAGTAAGTACATCAACACCTTTTGATAGATGGGAAGATATAATGCCCAATCTTGGGAGATTAAAAAAAAAAAATCAGTGTTTCATGATAAATGAAATGAAAGCACTGGTAATAATTTGTCAATAAGAAGTACTTTTGGGCCAAATCCCTAAATTATTTGCATTCTCTTCTCTTGTATTCCTAATATCTATCTTATAAACGAGTAATAATATTATATATATTTGTAAATTGTTTCTGGAAAACGGCACTGCAATTATTTTCTGAAAATTGGCATTTTGCCATTTTCTGATGTAAAAAAAGGATCTAGATAGATCACGACCTCGAGAAAATTTATTTCTACTTCTCAGAAACCTTAATATTGTCCGTAAATCGTCTGCATACTAAAAATAAGAGACCCTTGAAGCTTGTAAGCTTTAAGTATAAGCAGGGGGGGAGTTTCAAAACCTAAATTATTTCTGGAAAAATCAGTTGATTTTCAAGCTTTTAGAGAAGGACATTTACGTTTGGCAGCTGTGAGCAGTATCTTGAATTCTTAATTGCTTTACATTAAATTCTACGAATTGCAGCAGAAGAAATACAGCAATAACCGAGCTTCGCTCGATGATTAATTTTTGTTTAATATTTTTGTTTCCCAATAAAATAATCGTTCGTTTTTTGGTGTAAAAAACAATCTAGATAGGGGGGGGGATAGTCCTACTCTTGTTTCTAGTTATTTCAGTTGGTTTTTGGTTTGGCTTGACTATAGATTGTAATTCCTTAAGTCATGATTGAACTTCCCTTTATCCCGCTTTTCATGGTTCAACTTCCACTTTAAAAATTACCTGGAGGTTTCAAATTAATGCCCTTGGCTTTTTCTTGACCCTTAGTTCTTTACACTAACCTTAGTTCTTATGGTGATTTTTTTTGCCTTGTAGTTGTTGATAGGTCCAAGCTGGAAAATTCGTATGGGACCCTAATAATGTTCGAAAAACATTTTTCATATGAATGAATTCACAAAAGCCAGATATCCAATACCCTAATGGTTTTTACTTTCTACAGTGAATGTTAATCTCAATCTCGGGGTACTTCACTCTTATTTGTATACACATGGACTTACCTATTTCACGAAATGAAGACAACTGTTGCCAGCACGTTACAAGACTACAAGATCCTGACACACCATGACACTTACAAGTAACACGTGTCTTCTTTATAGTTGCCTAAAAAGAAAAAAAGTAAATTACTACCATCATTTTGTTTATTCATCTCACAGACATGCAAACTATCAATGCATGATCTGTAATCGAGCTGGATTTGGGTTCTACTCTCTGCAATTATGTACAATTATGCACATTATGTTCTCTTGCCCGATGCTGATAGTGTTTAAAGTGGTTTTAAAGACTTCTCTCCCCTGCAGAGGGCTACTGATTCGTATCTGCGCCAAGTGAGTTGGTTTTGATGGCTATTCGTATTGGATTGTTTATTGTTTATTTGAGTGTTTGTGATTGATTGTGATTGTTTATTTGAGTGTTTATTGAAAGAGACGGAGTTCAAACATTTAATTTCAGTACGTCTTTAGGGAAGGGAAGAAGTCAAGAACAGAAAATCTATCCTTAGAAAGTTTAGGCGAATTCTCCCCCTTTTTTAGATAACAAGCATTGCAATTTGGAACCTTAAGGGGGAGGTCATGCCTACTTTACTCCCCCAAAAACTCTGTCTAGATGGAAGGTGTCATGGGATCATTAAAGTGCAAATGAATAAGCAGTATTTTATCACGTTTTATCTCTAAGCAAAAGAAATAATTTATAAAACTCAATTAAACGAGTGGTAACAGTTTCTGGCCTAATATAAAAACAAATGACCTACATGTAATGGGGAAACTTACGTCATATTTTATTATTATATTCAAGTATGTTTGACTAATTACTTTTATAAAATCTAGATTATTCTTTTCCAAATTGTTTTAATTATTTTTGAAAAAATTTACATTTCCTAAATCAGAAAAATTAGCCATAAAATTTTTTATTGAATAACTTTAATATCTTTGCTACTGATTACTTCAAAACATCAAATTCAAAGATTAAAATTATAATTAATTATTTTGCTTACTATTGGGAGGTAACGAAATCAATAAGAGTTTCCAAATAGGGATAGGTCCTTTTATTAGACCAGTGAAAGAAAATATAAACAAAGACCTCTAAATATTTCGGATGACACAGTCGGTCATCATCATCAGTTTGCCTTATTTTCGAAAAAAAGGGGAAAAACACAACCCCTAAAAGTCATAGAACTCTAATGAAAATCGCACCGTCAGATTCAGCGTATCAGAGAACCCTAGCGTAAAGAGCGAGGCGTTGAGGAGGGGACAGAGCCTTTCATATACGGAATAATTTCTGTTCGTTTTAAGTTTTAATGTCGCTCCTTATTTTCAATTAAAAAAAAAACTTGTTTTTTTTTATTTAATTCCTTGTAAAGGCCCATATAATGCAAGAGTACCGAAAAATTGTTGTGTATTTTTTCTTTTAATTTCTATTTAGTTAGTTACTATTGGGTTGCTGTTTACCCACCGTTCACTACCGAGAAACTGGTGAACGGTAAGGTTGAGTGATGAGGGCGTTTCTCAAAAAGGGTTAATGCTATAAATGAGGAGAGTACTAACCCTTTTTATGCCACCGCACACAATCTTTTTTTTTTTTTTTTTTTTTTTTTTTTTTTTTTTTTTTTTTTTTTTTTTTTTTTTTTTTTACAAAGAAGGCCCCTTCTAAAATGTACGTGAATAGTCGCAATTCCAAGCACCCTGGTTCAAATACCAACCAAAAATTTGTACCTTGCCCGCCTGAAATAATAATGTTCCTGATTTTCGGGGCATTTTTATGCGCGCTCCTCCTTTCAAATCCCATTTGTTCACACTATATATAAACAAAGATTCATTTATAAAAAAATATCTTGACAGACGTTTTGTTCCTAAGAATGATAGTAGCCTATTATTAGCAGTCTCATTTTTGGGTACTTTCCCATTATATGGGCCTTTACAAGGAAACCAGTCACGAAAAACCCGTTTTTGATGGGTTAATTCAAGACACCGCTATAGAGTAATAGAACGCATAGCGCGTGGTTTTCATTGCGTATACGATATTTGAACTGTTGTTTTTTTGTGGGAAGAAAAAGGTTACCTAGTTAGGTTATGTTACGTATTTAATTTATGCAATACTTTGCCCCCCCCCCCCTAATGTGCAAATGTGTAGCCCAAATTTGTTTATAAACTATTATATTTTCATCCTATTTTATTTTATTTCATTATCATTAACCAAACTTGACTTTTTAGAAAGGTCCTTATAATGGGAAAGTACACATTTTGTTGTCAGCTAGTAATATTTTTATACTGCATAAAAAAGAAACGTCGTACCACAAGGTAAAAATGAAAGCGTTTTATAGTAATGATATAAGTAGCCTATTTTAGAATTTTAAAGTTGTTTTCAGAATTTTATAGTGTTTGGAGCGATTGGACACTAGAAACCCTTGTTTTTTGCCGGGATTTTAATTTCCTTTCTCATTTTCCTCTTTTAACAGAATTTATAAATGTCTTCTTATTTCCTTGGGGGTAACAACTTCTGGCGCCCATGGATTTGCAGACTATCTGCGCAATTAATTTAGCAGTTAATCAAACAGTTCGTGGTAAGGAGCGACCCGGCTCAATGGTAACCGAAACTCTAGAAACGGGATTTTGATACCAATAGATACATCAAAAGAATCAGATTTTAATGCTGATTTCAAATATAAAAGTTTCATCAAGTTTAGTCTTACCCATCAGTTACGCACCTGAGAAAATTTGGCTTATTTTCGAAAAAAGAGGGAAAGACCCCCTAAAAGTTATAGAACCTTAATGAAAATCACACCATCATATTCAGCGTATTAGAGAACCCTACTGAAGAGGTTTCAAGCTCCTATCTACAAAAATGTGGAAATTTGCATTTTTTGTTAGAAGAAAGATCACGGATGCGTGTTTATTTGTTTTTTTTTCCCAGGGGCGATTGTATCGACCCAGTGGTCGATATATCGTGGGAGGGCTCATTGGAACGGAAATTAAACGTTCTAGCGCCCTTTTTAAGTGACCAAAAAAAATGGAGCGCAACTAGGCCCCCTCCCACGCATATTTTTTCCCAAAGTCACCCGATCAAAATTTTGAGATAGCCATTTTGTTCAGCATGGTCAAAAATATGATAACTATGTCTTTTAGGATGACTTAATCCTCCGAAGCCCCCGGGGGGGGGCTGAAAGTTATGAACTTTACCCAATGTTAACACATAGTATTGGCTATTGGGGAAGTATACAGTATACCTTGTATACTGGGAAGTATACCTTGTCTGTTGACCACGTGCCTCTGGATATGGGGTCATCTCCTAACTAAACACTCCGATCAGGGTGGCTGCAACCTCATGTGGCGGGTGGAGCCCACCCCGGGAATCTCAGTATCTAGGTTAAACCTAGTTCTAATCAGATTCCAGGCCTAGGGTCGGTTGGGCTAGCGACCCTCCACCTGAAAATCAAGTGCTACGCAAAGTGACTACATAGCCTCGGATCCGGACCTCCTTTTAAGATCTCGACCATTGCGCGTCAACGGACATGCTGACGACGTCAGAAAGACTGACAGACTAAACCTTCTAGACCAAAGGGGGCTTCGAATAGCCACCTGGAATGTTTTAACCCTGAATGCACCTGCATCAAAGAACCTACTTTCTCAAGAACTTCGTAAGAATAAAGTGGCGATTGCAGGTCTCACAGAAACCCGTCTTACTGGAAGTGGAGAAGAGCGAATAGGCGATAATCACTCGTTAGTCTGGTCTGGAGGGAGCATGAGAAGAAATGGTGTTGGCCTCGCGCTAAACGGCCTTGCAAGAAAGGCCTTACTCTTGCACGAAGCTGTATCGGACAGAATAATGAAGGCCCGCTTTGGGCACAAGCATGGCAAGATGACAATTTTCGTATGCTATGCCCCGACCAACGATTCCGACGACGTAACCAAGGAAGAGTTCTACTCTGCTCTGTCCAGATGTCTGTCAACAGTTTCCCCCACGATGTCACTGTTCTTCTCGGTGACTTCAATGCTACAGTGCGAGATGATATGGGTGTTTGGCGTGGCACAATTGGACCTGTATCCCCCGACCCACTGAACGATAACGGCCTTCGCCTACTCGAACTGTGCCGATCCCATGAACTTGTGATCGCAAACACCTACTTTCAACGTAAGACTATCCACCAGTACACGTGGTATAGTAACGACGGTCGCACAAAGAAGATGATTGACTACGTCATTATTTCTAAACGCTGGAGATCATCGCTGAAGAACTGCAGAACTTACAGATCAGCAGAGCTCGGAAATGCAGATCACAGGCTTGTGTGTGCTGATGTCCAGCTTCGCCTCCATGCACAGCGATCGGAAAGAAAACCAGTAGAAGCGGATAATTGGGAAACTAAAGGAGCCATATACTCGCCAGAAGTATAGTGTTGAGATATCAAATCGCTTTGAGCTCCTTGGCACACTCAACAGCAGCGAAGACGCCTGGAAGTATTTTAAATCGCAGACCAGCGAAGCAGCACAGCTGGTGCTTGGCAAGCGAAGTTTCCCGAAGAAATCGTGGCTAACTGACGAAACACTGCAGGTCATAGAGCAAAGGCGGAGGGCAAGACTTCTTGGGGACATGGCCACCTATCGAAGGCTCAATGGAGTGCGGAAGCAGACTTATTCACCGAGACCGAACTCAGTTTGTTTGCAAGGAAAGCCGAGGAAATCAAACTAGTCAGCAAAAAAGAAAGACATGGGTAGCCTGTTCAAGCACCTCCGCGATCTCACAGAAAATAAAACACCAGCATTGGGACCCGTCCTATCCAGGGATGGGACAATTCTCTCTGAAGAGGGTTCTTGTCTCGAGCGGTGGAAGGACCACTTCTGCTCACTCCTGAACAACACTAGCCCGTCTATGCCTCCTACTGATAGTCCCAGTCAACCTGGCAGTCCAAGATCCGAAGCAGATGCTCCTCCAGACGAGCCTTTCAGCCCCTCAGAAATTGGAAATGCAGTAAAAAGGCTCAAGAACAATAAAGCTGCCGGTATCTGTGGCCTGAGTTCGGAGCTGCTAAAATATGCAGGTCCTGTTATGCTCCTGTTTCTCCACACCCTGTTCTCTACAATCTGGCAAACCGAGATAATTCCCGAAGATTGGCGGAAGGTGTCATTATCCCTTTATGGAAGAGGAAAGGTTCTAGAAGCGACTGCTCGAACTACCGTGGAATAACCCTACTGTCTGTCCCGGGAAAACTTTTCTCAATGGTCTTGCTAGATCGATGTCGAAAAATAATTCGTAAGATCCGACGACCGGAGCAAGCTGGTTTCATGTCGGACCGTTCAACCATCGAGCAGATTTTTACGATCCGACAAATCATAGAAAAAGCCACGGAGTTCCGACAAAAAGCTTTTTTTTACCTTCGTCGACTTCCGTGCTGCGTTCGACTCAGTGGACCGAGAAGCTCTTTGGCGGATTCTAGATTCGACAGGCCTCCCTGAGAAATACTGCAGACTCTTCAAAGCTCTACACCATGGTACGGAGAGCTGTGTTCAAGTGAACGGCCGGCGCAGCCCGTTCTTCCAAATCACGACAGGAGTGCGCCAAGGATGTGCAGTGGCCCCAGAGCTCTTCAATGTCATCATAGACAAAGTTATGACAAGGACTACTTCACGTCTCAGCTTTGGACTCAAGTTTGGAGATCGTGTCATTACAGATGCTGATTTTGCTGATGACTTGGCCATTCTGGCAGACTCCATGGAGCAGTTGCTGGAAGCGCTTCGAATCCTACGAGAAGAGGCTGCAAAAGTAGGACTGCAGATAAACTGGACTAAAACGAAAATTATGGCCATAGACCCATCCTCTCCTGCTGCCAATCCTTCAGTTAGCCTGGATAGCACCACTAGTATCGAAGTTGTCCAAAGGTTCACCTACCTGGGCTCCATAATTTCTTCAGATGGCTCCCTTCTTTCTGAACTACAAGCGAGAATATCCAAAGTGTCTTCTGCCATGGGCAGACTGAACCGTCACCTCTGGCGAAACCAAACATCAGTCGCACAACGAAGCTGCGGATTTTCAACGCCCTCGTCGGCTCTGTGATGCTCTATGGAGCTGAGACGTGGCAAGCTTCAGCCGCAACCCTCAAGGCAATGATGTCTTTCAGTCGAAGAGCCTGAGGAGGATCGAAGGTATACGATGGTTCGACTTCGTCAGCAATGAGAAGCTGCTGCAGCTCACCAAGCAGTCTCGGTTTTCGACCCAAGCAGCCGAGCGAACACTACGATGGTTCGGACACCTACTTCGAATTCCTCCACACATACCTGCGAAAACGATCCATGACTTCGACCCTGTCAAAGCAGGTTGGAAACGACCTCGCGGCCGACCGAAGAAACGATGGTCTGACAGCCTGTCCGAGTTCCTGACGATGGCCAATATCAGGTTGAGCGATGTGCAAACGCTTGCCATGGACCGAAGTGGATGGAGGAGGCAGACGTCACTCTCTACGCCGAGCAGCGCCCGGCAGGAGACATAAGTAAGTAAGTAAGTAAGAAGTATACAGACGTTTTTCAGGGGGGATTTTTTTCTGGTAGTGGGGGAGGGGGTTATGGGGGAGGATCTTTCCATGGAGGATGTTTTCATGGGGAAGGGACATTCTATGAAGGGGGAGCCGGATTTTCCAGCATTATTTTAAAAAAATTAGAAATTAAATAAAAAAAACAAGTTTTTCAACTGAAAGTAAGGAGCAACATCCAAACTTAGAACGAACAGAAAATATTACGTATATGATGGGTTCACCCCCTAGTCAATACCTCGCTCTTTAAGCCAAAGATTTTTTTACTACTTTCATAAGAGCTATTTATTCTAATTAACGGCCTTTGTGATTAAGGGGTCATTTTTAAAGAATTGGAACGAAATTCTAACTTTAGCTTAATGAACAAGGTATTGACTAGGGCGCGAACACTCTAATATACGTATTAAAAATGTATGAATATTGGAAGTTCGTTACGAAAGTTAATTCGCAAGTTACGTATATTTATTACTAATAAAAAACGTTCGTAAATAAAATTAAAAAAAGTTTCGAGAAAACCATTTAACCAAATAAAAGTAAAATTAATATGAAAATTTTGTTGTAATTATTCATGTACGGTGAGCCAAAATCAAAGCCTGCATTAATTCAAAAACGTTCGAAAATTAAATAAAAAACACAAGTTTTTTAATTGAAAGTAAGGAACGACGTTAAAACTTAAAACGAACAGAAATTATTCTGTATATGAAAGGGCTGTCCCTCCTCAACGCCTCGCTCTTTACGCTAAGGTTTGACTTTTTCACAAGTCTATTTTTTTAAACAATAAAAACTTAGGCGTAAAGAGCGAGGCGTTGAGGAGGGGACAGTCCCTTTCGTATACAGAATAATTTCTGTTCGTTTTAAGTTTTAACGTCGTTCCTTACTTTCAGTTAAAAAAATTTGCTTTTTTTATTTAATAAAACACAAAAGATGTATCCGTTCAAGGGGAAAATACAGAAATTCGCAGTATTCCGTTCAGGGGAAACATTTCTGATTTTAGTGGCTTCACATATCAGCTCATGGGTAGCCTACTCTTGCGATGCAAGCAAAAGTTGACGGCATATTCTTACTGAAATTACCCCTTATTAAGTTGTTTTCATTATGTTTTCTACAATTATACGAACTTTCTTGTGTTCTAATAACTGCACTATTTACTAATAAACAAAAACATATTTAGGATCACCATAAAAAACTGATTCTTTGATTGAATGTTACCAATAGTTAGGCTCTTATACTATCGTTGTTGACAAGGATCGTTATTTACTTACCATTCATTACTATGAAGAATATGATTTTTTTTTTGCTCCAACTAAATCACATAGAAAAAATGTTTGTGAAAACTGGCCAGGGGTCACTCAGTCACAAATTAGAACTTATATTCATTGAGGGTCAAAATCTATTGGCAGGCAGCCAACAATGGGGCAACACGCATTTTTTCCATGCCTTTGTCTATTCTGCAATCTTTCTCTTTCCTTTGGTTTCCTTATAATTACTTTATATTTCCAAAATTTCCAGGGGGGCCATGCCCCCCTTCTGGCGCCCAGGATGTAGAAAGATAGCCTCGGCTAGCTTTAAGAATGTGGGCAACTTATAAGAGTGGAAACTGGCGCTAGTGTCGACAAATATCACCAACGCCCTCTAGCGTTTGGCGTTTCGACTATGTCAGTGTAATAACAGCGCGAAATTGGCGTAATTAGTGTAATGGCAGAATTGGTGCAGTACTAAAGGTTTGGTCTTAATTTTTGAAAAAACAGTTTCTGAGTCATAATTAATACAAATTGAAAACCCAAAAGATTCTTCCAGTTTTTTTCGGTCTCCTGTAATATCCAAGAGGTACACTCTACGGCAAAGCTGTATCCAGTATGTTTGCTCGGAGGGGGAGGGGGCTACAAAAATTTTACAAAACATATAAAAAATTTCTTTATAAGCATTTTGTTTTTTTTTACGAGTTGGGCTTTTTTTTACCCCTCCCCCCCTAGGTATGGCTTGCCGTGCAGCCAATTTGAGTAGCAGCTTCTGAATCGGCAAACCTCAGCTAAACTAACTAATAACTCCATTCAAACGTACATTTTATTTTTTTACATTGATTCTTTGCATTTACTCACTCGTAGATACTGCGAAATAATGGTTTGTCCCCCTCCCGCCCTAGATTTCCATGAATTAACCCCACCGTATGGAAGTGCGGACCCCCTAACTAAATTTTTCTGAAATATTTGTACAGCCAGATACAGCCACATAGCCACATTACCCTTCAACTAAAAATGGACCGCCCCCTGGAGACAGCATAAAGGCAATTTTTCTGAAATATTTGTACAGCAGATACAGCCACATAGCCACATTACCCTTCAACTAAAAATGGATCACCCCCTGGAGACAGCATGAACGGTATTTGGCAACATGAAGGCATTGCTAAGTCGGTATCCTGACTGAAAGATTTTAAAATCTCATTGTGAAAATTGTTACACCAGTATATCACTGATATCATGGTTTCTACTCAGAAAATTCGGTTGGCCAAAAATCTTATCATGTGAAATGGATCATTTTTTTTTTCCTATTCTTTCAAGAAAATACAAAAATCAGACATTTTTAATGGAAGTACCCAAGAAATGTTTTTTTTAATTGGGGGTGGGGGACAAGCAACCTCTTCAACTGACATTCCTGCTTGGAACTAGAACAAAAACTATGATATAATTTCTATTCTTTTTCCAAGGGCAGTGGTGATTAGACTTTGAAGACTACTTGTGTCTCGAATTGTGCAGAGGCTAATTACAACCTCTGAGGTTATTAAACTAAGAGGTTATTATAGAAAATAAGCCAGAAAAAGCTAGAGACCCTTTAACAGTCGTTTATTTTAGTAAGATGTGTGTAAAGTAAAAACTTAATCACATTGCACTTCATTTAAGTATGAAATACTCCCTGTGGATTTAGAAATCCAGTGATTCAACAGCAAAAAAGGGTCTGAGCATTCCATTCAACAAGTTAAAGAGGTTCTTTGCCGACTTGCATAAAATGTAAATGGCAATGACACATCAAAACGATCCGTTGATTAGCTGCATAATAAAAATGCGATTTGCTTAAAGTTCAGGTTGGCAAAAGGGTTTGTTTTGTATACTTGAACGGTCGTGAACACTTTATGTATGGAGGTTCCTATTCAGGATGTTTTGTCAGAGTAGGGGGTACAAAAAACTATAAACACAACTAACAATTTTTTACATGTAATTTTGTTCCTTTTGTGTGAGTCCGACGAAAATGTCAGGGAAGGGGGTTCAAACCTGATACCCCATGGATCATATGCAGGCTTGGAGGTTCAGAGGTCTGAGTCAGAGGCATAAAGTCTTGTAAACGCGTGATTAAATTGCGAAACTCCTTCAATCGTACGAGACTCAGCTTAATTCAACTGGAGATTGAAGGGGGAAAACATATTTTGGTCTTTTTAAGTATAGGAACAAAAATGATTAAATTTTAAATACTTCTGTTAAGGTGGTTTTCCTTTTTTAATATTTTGTATTAATCGAAGTACCTATTTCAGAATTAAAGAGATAAGAGTCGACAAATTTTTTCTCGAGAATCGACCTACCTGAGAAATTAAACTTCTAACAATTTTAAAAGTAAAAATAATCAAATTTCTGCTTACTAAAACGGGCGTTTTTGTGTATTCTTTATGTATTCATCCGTTTTGCCAAAAGTTAATGCCTCATGACGGCTACTCGTTTACATTAAAATACCTGAACGGGGTCGTTGTAAACGTAATTGTGTCATTTTTCTAGTCAATCCCATCATGCATCTGTTTGCCATTTGTGGTTTAATGAAAGTAACTGCCCAATTGGGGGGGGGGGAGTAATCCGAGATGGTTTTAGGGGGGACAGAAGGGCTCTTACCTCGGGCATATAAATTTTAGGGACGCAAAATTTCAAATAAATATCTAACATTTATAATCGTTTTGTAATTTTTGAAATTTTATTTTAAGTACACGGCGCAAGTAGGCAGTAAGTATAAGCAAATTGAATTCAAAAATTTTATTTTTTCCATATTTTTTCCCATATAAAGTAAGAAAAGTCAGATTTAAATAAATTAAATATTTTGTGAATAAATGAAAATTCTGTTAAAATTTGGCCGGAAATTTCTGGAAAAAGGGGGGGGGCTAAATAAGATTTTGTCACGGGCACAGAAAACTACAAAGAAGCCAACTATCAGATTTTTCAAATATTAATACAAATAATTAATTATTTGTTAGGTGATAATTAATCAGATCCTAGGTTGCTAACTGATAATTAATCAGTTGCTCAAACAGGCTCTGTTTTACTATTTTTCTTTTAGGCCAACATTTTCCACGTTTTCCATTGTTTCAACCAGGCTATTTGTTCACAAAGCACCAGGAGCATCGTTTGGGTGTGGCAAGGGGGCAGTTGCACCCGCCCACCAATAATTTGAAGAAAAAAATATTATACATCTCATGCTCTTTGACTATCCAGATAAGGACCCCTCTTGCCCCCCCCCCCCCCCCAAATAGAAATGCTGGAGATTCGCCCCTGCAAAGCTTGATAGAAATGATGACATTTGTTTACAAAAGCAGAAAGGTTGTAGATTTATACTTGCGAGAGAAAGACAATTTGGTACTTACGTGTTATAGCAAGTAAACTCAAGAAGTGAAGTTAGGTTAATCCTAATGAAATATACCAAAATATGATGAAAATATAATACTTTAGTAACAAAATTATAGAAACTGCAAAAAAGAACTATAGAAAGAAGACCACCCAGACCGCATTATATTAAATACCTAACACCTCTATGTATTAAATATTTAATTAAAATATACCTGCATAGTACTTCATCTTTCTCAGGCTAAGCTGATTATCTCTGAGTGGACAAAGAACACCGGTTTCATCACAGATAAAAACAAAGTGTGGTCGCTATAACACGTAAATACCAACTATTTTTTACACGCTAAGATCTTGCCGAGAACACAGTAAACGAAGTAGATTACGGGATTTAAAAAAATCGTAAAAGTAGCCATAGATCTTTTGAACTGGTTTTAAGAATGACAAATATAATTTTGGACTGAAATTGATCAATTTTGCACATCAATGCATTGAGTACACTTTTTCCTGTATGAGGCTCAAGCTCAGGGGGCTTGGGGCTAGAAAGTGACAAAAAATTTTGTTGTTGCAGGCGTAAGTGCAGGCCCTAATTAAACAGCATGTTCTTTGCTGCGTCTAAGGGAAGATCTTTTTTATTTATATTTCTCTCTTATTGTTTCGTGATGTTTATTTTTGCTTTGCATTATAAATTCTCTTTTTTGGTCCAAGAATTATCTTCTAATACAAGTAATCTACATCTTCGGTACCATTGACTGAGGAGTCACCCCCTTTCAAAAACCCCGAACGCCAGGAACCAAAGACCACACATGAAAGAAGTTTTCCCAAGTGTGCCATCCATGGCACAAAGAGGGTTGGCGTTTTGTAAATGCACTAGGCATAGCAAATGGCCCGTATTCAAAGGAGGAGCTAGGAAGTTTTAACCCCCTCCCCCACCAAAAAAAAATTGACTCGCAGAAACGTAATAAAAATACATAAGACACATTTTGATTCTTTTTTTAAAGTTTTTTGTAAGCATCCCATCCCCCAAAAAAACTACCCCCCTTCCCGAAAAAATTTCGGATACGGCCATTGCATAGCAGAACACGTGAAGCTCCGCTATATAAAAAAGGTGATGAAGAGTGAACAACCCCTTGCAGTCAATAGCAGATGCTATTATATTTTCCAAAATTCGAATAAAAATTTCTGTAAGACCTTTAGCAATATTCACATTTTCCTATACATTGAGCTTTCAAGTTTGACAAAAAGTAAATATTTCTGATACATTTGTGCGAACTTAATAAAATCGTCACCGCATTTGTCACGCTTCAGCAGGCCCTAAGATTAGAAATTCAGATGTGATAGAACATAATAGATGCATCATTATTTATTATCGAGAGATTATTCGAACTGCAGAATTGGTTTTGGTTTATTAGCTGCTTGAAGCGAATCGGATCACTCATGTACCATACAAAATTAGAATGATAGGAAGTTATTTACCCCCTTTAGCAATTTCAAACAAAATAGAGGGGTAGGCTGTTTAAAGTTTTTACTGTAATCTTTTCATCTAAGAGAATTTAAAGCAGAAACCAGCCAATTAAAGCAAGAAATAAAACTTAAAAAAACAGGGCTACCACTGAGAATTTGTAGGACTATACAAATCTACAGATTCACTAAAAACCCAAAATAACAAAGGATTTCTTATAGTGTAAAAAGCGCTTTATATACTTTTTACGGTGCATAAATAAAGTGCTCTTGTTTCTTATGCGAGTAATCTAAAAAAATGAAAGTTTTTCCAAGGGAAGTAAAGAGCGAAGTTGAAACTTAAAACGGACAAAAATTATTGCTTCACAGCCTATCTAATATATATCAATAAGACTAGGACAAATAAACGAGCGAATTATGTTTCCCTGTCTTTCTAGGATTATAGAAAACTAGCGCTTTACTGAAAACACAAAAATCAAGTATTAAAAACAGGAATATTGATTTGGGAGTCAAACGTGAGTATGTAGCCCGACAACAATAAATTAATCTATAAAGCTTTTCATAGTTTTATACCAGTTGTGACATCAGTAACTTTCCATATACAATTAAAATTATCTTAAAAACATAAGCGTAAAACTAAAAAATTTTTTAATAACCGCAAAGTCATTGAACAGCATACAGAAATATTGGATTGATTTATTAGGTAGCATTTTGGTCACGCCAGCTATAATACCAATAGTGATTAATAAACAATCTTCAATTGTAAGAAATATGATTTAGTATTACATAAAATGAAGATCAAATAAGACATAATATGAACTCTGAAAATGCTATTATCTCTCTCTATACAACAGTGAATTTCAAGCTATGATTCAAATTCTAAAGCTAGTCTATAGTCCTAATCCTAATGCTATCAAGATTGCTTTACTTCGAACTTGTCTACAAACTTATCATCACATGTCTTTTTTAAAACCAAAACGACAACCAGGCATTGAACTGAGCCATCGTGCAGAAGTAATACCAAATTAAAGGAGAAAAAAAATAAAGCAAAATCCTAAAATGAATTGTTCCTTTATCTTAAAAGGGATTGATACCATTTTTATTCTGTAGAAAGTGTCCTCAATTGGTTTCCTTTTACTGCACCAAAACTCTTATATTATTTTGTGTTTTCAGTAAAGTGCTAGTTTTCTATAATCCTAGAAACAAGGAGAAACATAATTAGTTGGTTTATTTGTACTAGTTTTATTGATATATATTAGACAGGCTGTGAAGCAATAATTTTCGTCCGTTTTAAGTTTCAACTTCGCTCTTTACTTCCCTTGGAAAAACTTTGTTTCTTAGATTAATCTTTGCTCGTTTTTTACTCAAATTGAATGTAGAAACAACACTGCCATGATCTTTTTTATGTATACGGAATAATTTCTGTTCGTTTTAAGTTTTAATACCTAATCATAAGAAGGGAAAAACCATGATTGAAAAAAAATCCAAAGAGGAATCGAACGCATGATAATCTAATTTGAAGTCCAGCGCTGTACTAACAGAACCACGCCTCTAATAATATAATTTAATATATTGGTGTTTGTAGGACTTTAATTGAGTAGTTTATTAAGGGGGCCCGGAAGAGAAACATGCAGAAGGTGTTCTTGCAAACCTCCAGTTAAGGGTTTGGATCATAATTATACAATTATACCGTTTTATACTTTCAAGATTTTCCACTTAAGAAGTGGCACCAAAAGTGTTGTTTTCAGTGCTATATCTCACTTACGAATTGTAGAATTGATAAAAGCACGTAGATATGAGCAAAAGTTTTCAAATGAGCCATTAAACATCACTAAGAAGTTCTGGTAGCCCACTAGCCCTAGCTTTTACACTTGAGACATGGCACAGAAAGTTCCATTTTTAGTGCCATTTTAAACTTGCAGACGGTTGGACTTGTAGTAATAACGTAAATATGAGCAATATTTTTTATATGAGCTATCAAAAATTTATCTACGATGTTCTGGTTGCTCGCTAGCCCCACCCCTTGAGAAATGGCATAAAAAGTTCCCTTTTTCGTGTCATACGGCACTTGCGGATGGCGGAATTTATATAAACCACGCCAGTATGAGAAATAGCTTTTGAATTAGCTCTTAAGCATTTCTAGGCCTGGCCTGGAATTATGACCAGAACATCATAGAGAGATGCTTAATAGCTTATTCACGTGCTTTTTCTAAAACTCCGTCATCTGCAAGTTCCACATGGCACTAAAATCGCAGTTTGTGCCATTTCTCAAGTGGTGGCGCTAGCAGGCTACCAGAACATCGTAGACAGATTTTTTATAGCTCATATAAAAGATATTGCTCATATCTACGTTCTTTCTATAAATTCCATCATCTACAATTTCCAAATGGCACTAAAAATGGCACTTTTGTGCCATGTCTCAAGTGGAAAAGCTGAGGCTATTGGGCTAGCAGAACTTATAAGAGTTATGTTTAATGGTTCATTTGAAAGCTATTGCTCATATCAACGGGCTTTTTTGTCAATTCTACCATCAGTAAGTGCGATATAGCACTAAAAATAGCATTTTTGGTGCCACTTCATAAGTGGAAAAGCTCTGAAGTACAAAACAGGTACTATTAGGATAATTATGTTCCAGAACCCTTAACTGGAGGTTTATAAGAACCTTACCACACCCTCCCCTCCCAACCCCCTTAGTGGGTTCCATAAATCGTCTGCTCACCAGTAAGCTACAGAAACATTAGCAGGCTACCACACCATCGTAGATAGATGTTTAATGGCTCAATTATAAGCTATTGCTTATATTTACTAAGTTTTTACAAATTGGCTACCATCTATTAGATTTCACAGATTTCAATATGAGCTAGTTTTTTGGGAGAATTTGTTATGGTTAAAGCAATTAGCTGCAACCTAGTAAAGGGCGAACCTAGTAAAGGTTTATGGAGAATTTGGGAGAATTTATCATGGTTAAAGCAATTAGCTGCAACCTAGTAAAGAGCGAACCTAGTAAAGGTTTATGGGGAATTTGGGAGAATTTGTTATGGTTAAAGCAATTAGCTGCAACCTAGTAAAGAGCGAACCTAGTAAAGGTTTATGGAGAATTTGGAAGAATTTGTTATGGTTAAAGCAATTAGCTGCAACCTAGTAAAGGGCGAACCTAGTAAAGGTTTATGGAGAATTTGGGAGAATTTGTTATGGTTAAAGCAATTAGCTGCAACCTAGTAAAGAGCGAACCTAGTAAAGGTTTATGGAGAATTTGGGAGAATTTGTTATGGTTAAAGCAACTAGCTGCAACCTAGTAAAGAGCGAACCACAGCCCATAGTAACTAAAAGTTAAAAATGTTAAAACGGTTTTTTGTTTCTTTTTTTTCCAGGCCTAGTCGGTAAATGGACTGGGGGCAGCGCATACCATATATTAAATACGTAACCTTTACGTAACTCTTACGTAAGAATTATAACCGGGTACCTGTCTCTTGTTATGTTAGGTTAGGTTACGTATTTAATATATGGTATGCTTTGCCCCCCTCCCCTAATGTGCAAATGTATAGCCCAAATTTTTTTCTAAACTATTATATATTCATCCTATTTTATTAGGATGAATTCATTAGCATTAACCAAACTAGCAGTATATAAAAGAGTACGTTTAACACAGGAGTATCTAAATTTCTTTTCGCAATAAACTTTTACTTTTAAGACAAACCGAAATAATACTCACCATTTCTGAATCAATGTCCGATTGCAATTTTTTTTTCACAGGGGATCTTTTTCTAAACACGGTTTTTTAACTTTTGGTTACATTGGGCTGTGGTTTGCTCTTTACTAGGTTGCAGCTACCGCTGCAACCATGATAATCTTGTGTTTTCAGTAAGGCTCTTTGCTGCATAATCCTGGAACCCATATATTTTAAATACTTTCATTATTTATTTGTAATATTATAAATATCTTCATTGAATTTTCAACTGCAAAATAAATGAAGCTTCCAAACAAGGAGAAAATCCTCCGAATAAGAAGACAAATTCTCCAAATAAATGAAAATTTCTCCATGTTCCCATGCTAATGTCCTAAGGAACTATGACTTAAATAGATACTAATAGCCTGAAAATCGACCCCTCTAGTTCCCCTCTGCTACGTAATTTCCAAGGGTCTCTAATCGTAGTATCTACAAATTCTATCAATAAACGAAACTGACTGCTTTTCTGAACCGTAATTGAGACATCAAAGTGATGAAGTTTCTGTCGGCCTATCTTTTGTTACAAATACAATACAATCCCCCTTCAAAAGGGAGGGGGCTGTTATCGCTTGTAAATGACCCCGAGAATACAAACTGTTGATTCTCCTAGGGATGAAATTTTGGATCTTCTAGGCTTCAATGTTTGTTTTACGCAATGGATCCAATGATCTGCTGGGGAGATCACAAGCGCGATTGCCTTATGGCAAGTTCATTACCAAGATTTTTGTTCGGTGGGGAGGGTGTATTTTTTTTCGTAAGGTGGCGGGGTTACAAAAAATTTACAAAACGCATTAAAAATTTGTTTAATAGGAATTTTTTTTATTCTTTTACGAATCGGACAAAATTTCCGGGTGGATTGTTCAAGAGCAGCACAATTTTGAACCTAAAAATATTTGAATTAATTTCAGCTATGGGAGAAAAATTAATGCTGAGCATAATATAAATTTTAATTTTGACCTCCAGCTTATTTAAACTTTAATAATAGTTCTTTCACGGACTTCAAGTATTCACAAATAAAGCCACATTTTGCATAGGAAGATTATAACTCCTCAGTGCCCATATTGAACCATCAGTCCGACAATGCTCCTTAAAACAGGGGATTAATTACCCCCTTCGTGTTCACCTGAAGCCTTATGGAGAGTTGGAGAATTTGGTTGTCAAAAATAATTTTTCAGGTCTTGGGAGCCCCTGCTCTCACATATAGAAATAGTCAATCAGGAGCGTGTCCAGGGGAAGAAGGGTTACTGTGTTTGAGCTCCCCCCCCCCCAAAAAAAAACAACCTCCAAATCGTATCTTAGTTATAAAATGCAGATAAAATTCTATTTCTCTTAAAAAACTAATAAATATTTCTCCGATGCTTTAAATGCTCAGCAAATTCAAGTAAAAAAACTCAAGCCCCCCACCCCTTAACGAAATTTTTTGGGTAAAACTACCCAAATCAATTTTTTTTGGGTAAACCACACCCACCCCGAACAAAAATCCTGATATTCAACTACCCTGAACTCCAACGGAGTAAAACAAAATCGGTGTGGCTTTACAGGAAAAGTTTTTTTTACAAATATTATTTTTGCTGGGATCAAAATTGAAATTATTTCTTCACCTATTTTGAAATTCACCTAGCCTAAATTTCACCTCTCATCAAATTATTAGAAATAAATTTTGTTGGCATCTTCGTCGAAAAAGGTTTTTTTTGTATTGTCATTGGGAACGATTTAACAAAACAACAAAATCCCTAATTTTTGAAAATAGTATTTTACCTCCCCCCCCCCAAAAAAAAAATTCTCGAGAATTGGTGTCAGTGGATTCAACCGTTGCTACTAGCGACTAAATGCCTAAAGCAAATTTTCAATACTTTTGTCTCATTCCAATCGGATCTGAGTCCAACTCTTAACTTTCGTCTTCTGCGTAATATTAATTAAAAAAAACTTTCCGAAAAATAAGTTTTTCAAAGAAAAGAAAGGCCATTTTAAACTTAAGCTCAGCAGGTACAAATATCTTTTAAAATTCAAACTCAAAACGACCCGAAAACACTATTAAAGAATAAATGAAACCCAAAACGAACAGAAATTAAATAAACAATCAAAGCAAAAACATACAACAAGTAATAATATAAATGAATAAATAAATCTTAAAGCGAGTAATGCTTAGATTGAATATGAAAATCAAGCTTAACACGAAAAAAAATATTTTCCTATTGAAGCATAAATGAAACGTAAAATGAACAGAATTTAAACAAACAATCAATGCAAACAAACATACAATAGATATTAATGTAAATTAATAAATAAATCTTAAAACGAGTGAAACTTAAATTGAATATGCAAATCAAGCTTGAAACGAACAAAAATCACCACAAATAAGAGTTTGGGTATGACCTCCTTCTCTCACTGTAAAAGTCTAAAACCTACTGCGTCATTGGCGCTTTACTGAAAGCTATATGCGTCTTGAACAATCTTGGAAAGTATAAACAACACCAGATTGAATATTTGATGTATAATGATATTAATTGTTGAAAGCTCATCAGTTCAAAATGTTACTATAATTTTAATGTTTATTTTCAATATTAAGTACAAAAGAAAATATTTGTCACAAAATTGGTTTTCAGTAAAGCGCCAATGACGCAGTAGGTTTTATACTTTTACAGTGAGAGAAGGAGGTCATACCCAAACTCTTGTTTGCGGTGATTTTTGTTCGTTTCAAGCTTGATTTGCATATTCAATTTAAGTTTCACTCGTTTTAAGATTTGTTTATTAGTTTACATTAATATCTATTGTATGTTTGTTTGCATTGATTGTTTATTTAATTTCTGTTCGTTTTAAGTTTCATTTATACTTCAATAGGAAAACATTTTTTTCGTTTTAAACTTGATTTTCATATTCAATCTAAGCATTACTCGCTTTAAAATTTATTTATTCATTTATATTATTACTTGTTGTATGTTTTTGCTATGATCGTCTATTTAATTTCTGTCCGTTTTGGGTTTCATTTATTCTTTAATAGTAATTTCTGGTCGTTTTGAGTTTGAATTTTAAAAGGTATTTGTTTCTGCTGAGCTTAAGTTTAGAATGGCCTTACTTTTCTTTGAAAAACCTATTTTTCGGAAAGTTTTTTTTAATTAATTTTAGTTCGTTTTTGATTGCAAAAATTTCAAGTTTTTAAAAATTCTTTATTTCAAAATCAAACTTTTAAAAAAAAATCAAATATTCATCAAAGTATCAAAACTGATATCAAAGTAGCAATATCAAAGGGAAAAAATGGGTTTGTGTCAACCTCGGCCTTTTTTTGATCTGATGTTTGAACTATTTTTCACAAAATTGCTATCTCAAAATTTTTATTGGATGGGTTTGGGGAAAAGGAGCATGGGGGGACTAGACTAAGCTTCGGTCTGTTTTGACTCTTTAAAAGTGAACTAGAACTTTCTATTTTCAATCAAATGAGCCCTCTCTGAAGTTTATATGAGTATCCCTTCTATAAGAGCCATATATATCCCCTGAGTATAACTTACAACGCCTGTCCCTTGGCCCTGGGGGGTTGTGTCGACCCTGGAATTTTAAAATGATCACCTGAAATTTTTATCAGATGGTTTTGTCCATCCGATACACCCAAAGGCGTGGAGGGCGGGAAGGGTTAGTTGCCCTCCAATCTTTTTTCACTCTGAGAAAACGAACTACAACGTTTAATTTCCATTCAAATGAACCCTCTCTGAAGTTTATACGAGCATACCTTCCATAAGAACCATATATGCCCCCAGAGCAATACATACAACGCCTGCCCCGGCCCTGGGGGGGGGGGGGCTGTGTCGACATAGGAGTTTTTCTTATCTGACCTTTGAACTATTTTCAACAAAATGGCTACCTCAAATTGGGGGGGGGGGCAGTTGCCCTCTGATCACTTTTGACTCTTAAAAAGGGCACTAGAACTCTCGATTTCCAATCGAATGATCCCCCTTTGAAGTTTATACGACGACCCCTTCTATATGAAGTGCCTCTGGGAAAAAAATAAATGGAGTGTGGGGGAGGCTAGCTGTCCTCCAATCACTTTTGACTCTTAAAAAGTGAATTGCAACTTTCAATTTCCAATCAAATGAGCCCTCTAGGAAGTTTATACGAGCATCCCTTCCATAACAACCATATATGTCCCCAGGGCATAATTTACAACGCCTACCCCTGAACCCAGGGGGGCTGTATCGACACCGGAATTTTTGGTTATAAAAACTTTGAACTATTTTTAATAAAATGTCTATCTCAAAATTTTTATCTGATGCATTTAGGGCGTGGAAGAGGGGAGGGGCTAGTTGCCCTCTAATATCTTTTGACTCTTGAAAAGTGAACAAGAGCTTTCAATTTCCAGTCAAATGAGCCCTCTCCGAAGTTTATACGAGCATCCCTTCCATAAGAACTATATATGCCCCTAGAGCGTTACTCATAATGCCTGCCTCCAGGTCCTGGCGGGGTCCGTCGACACAGGAATTTTTCTTATCTGACCTTTGAACTATTTTTAATGAAATGGCTATTATAAAAATAATATCGGATGGTCTTGGGGAAAAAAGAGTGTGTGGGGGGGGGGCTAGTTGCCCTCGCATATCTTTTTTCTCTTAAAAATTGAACTAGAACTTTCAATTTCCAATCAAATGAGCCCCCTCTGAAGTTCATACGAGCATCCCTTTCATAAGAACCATATACACCCCCAGGACAACACTTACAACGTCTATCCCCCGGGCTCTGGGGGGGGGGGCGTTTTTGTTATCTAATTTTTGAACAATTTCCAAAACACTGGCTATCTCAAAATTTTTAAGGTTTGGGGAAAAAAGAGCGTGGGGGGGATAGTTTAACTCTCTTGACTCTTAAAAAGTGAACAAGAACTTTCAATTTCCAATAAAAGAGCCCTCTATGAAGTTTATACGAGCATCCCTTTCATAAGAACCATACATGCCCTTAGGGCATAACTTAGAACGCCTTCCCCTGTGCCCTGGGGGGTTCTATTGACACCAGATTTTTTCTTATCCGACCTTTGAACTATTTTTAACAAAATGTCGATCTCAAAATTTTCATCAGATGTGTTTTGAAAAAGAAGGCGTGGGGGGAGGGCTAGCTGCCCTCGGATCTCTTTTGACAATTAAAAAGTGAGCTCAAACTTTCAATATCCAATAAAATGAGCCCTCTCTGAAGTTTATACGAGCATCCCTTTCATACGAACAATATATGCCCCAGGGCATAACTTACAGCGCCTGCCCCCGGGCCCTTGGGGGTTGTGACGACACCTGAGTTTTTGTTATCTGACTTTTGAGCAATTTTAACTTAATGGTTATCTCAAAATTTTTATTGGATGCATTTGGGGAAAAAGGGGCGTGGGAGGGGGGGGGGCTAGTTGCCCTCCAATCTCTTTTTACTCTAAAAAACTGAACTAGAACTTTAAATTTCCAATCAAATGAGCCATCTCTGAATTTTTTACAGCATCCCTTCAATAAGAACCATATATTCCCCCAAAGCATAACTTTTAACACCTGCTCTCGGGCCCTGGGGGGTTGTGTTAACCCCTGAGTTTTCTTTATATGGTTTTTGAACTATTTAAAAAAAAAGCAATCTCAATGGTCTTATCGGATGGGTTTAAGGAAAAAAGGACGTAGGTGGGTGGAGGGGGGCTGGGTGCCCTCCAATCTCTTTTCACTCTTTAAAAGTGAACTAGAACTTTCAATTTCCAATCAAATTATCCTCTTTGAAGTTAATGCGAGCATCCCTTCCATAAGACCCATAATTGCCCCCAGGGCATAACTTACAACGACTGCCCCTGGGCCCTGGTGGGTTGTGTCGACACCGTAATTTTTGTTATATGATCTTTGAACTATTTTTAACAAAATAGCTATCTTAAAATTTTTATTGGATGCATTTGGGAAAAAAGGGTTTGAGGGGGGGGGGGAGCTGCTTACCCTCCAATATCTTTTAACACTTAAAAAGCGAACTAGAAATTTCAATTTCCAATCAAATGAGTCCTCTCTGAAGTTTATACAAGCATTCCTTCCATAAGCACCATATATGCCCCCAGGGCATAACTTATAACCCTTGCCCCAGAAGACTGTGGGGGAGTGTCCTGCTCAAACATATAATCTCCAGAAATATCAACTACGTTGAACAAAATGGCTATATCAAAATTTTGATTGGATACGTTTGGGGAAATGGTGGGCGTGGATGGGGTGTCAGTTGCCTTTAAATCACATTCGACTATTAAAAAGGGAGCTAGCCATTTAAATTTCCAATCGAATGAGCCCTTTCTGAAGTTTCTACGACAACGTTGTCTATACACAACCTTATATGCCCCCAGGGCATAACTTACAACCCTCGCCTTGAGGGCTGTGGGGAAGTTGTCATCCTCAAAGACCTAATTTCCAGAGCTTAAAACTACATTTAATAAAATGGCTATCTCAAAATTTTGATTGGATGTGTTTGGGGGAATGATGGGCGTGGAGGGGGGGGGGGGGCTAGTTACCCTCCAATCACTTTCGACCATTAAAAAGGGCACTAGCCTTTTGAATTTCCAATCGAATGAGCCTTTTTTGAAGTTTCTACGACAACGCCTTCTATAAAAACCTTGTATGCCCCCAGGGCATAACTTAAAACCCTTACCCTGAGGGTTGTGGGGATTGTCCTCCTCAAAAACATATTTTCTATCTGGAAATCAACTACGCTGAACAAAATGGCTATCTCAAAATTTTGATTGGATGTGTTTAGGGGAATAATGGGTGTGAAGGGCGGTGGTGGGGGGGGGGGTGGCGGCGTATAATTTCCCTCCAATCACTTTCGACTATTAAAAAGGGCACTATCCCTTTGAAATTGAATGAGCCTTTTTTGAAGTTTCTACGACAACGCCTTCTATAAAAACCTTATATGCCCCCAGGGCATAACTTAAAACCCTTGCCCTGAGGGTTGTGGGGGAGTGTCCTTCTCAAAAGCTTATTTTCTATCTGGAAAATCACCCACACTGAACAAAATGGCTATCTCAAAATTTTGATTGGATGTGTTTGGAGAAATGATGGGCGTGGGGGGGGGGTTAGTTGCCCTCCAATCACTTTTGACTATTAAAAAGGGCACTAGCCCTTTAAATTTCCAATCGAATGAGCCTGTTTTGAAGTTTCCACGACAACGCCTTACCCTTGCCCTGAGGGTTGTGGGGGAGTGTGCTCCTCAAAAATATATTTTCTATCTGGAAATCAACTACGCTGAACAAAATGGCTATCTCAAAATTTTGATTGCATGTGTTTGGGGAAATGATGGACGTGGGGGGGGCTAGTTGCACTCCAATCATTTTCGACTATTAAAAAGGGCACTAGAACTCTCGATTTCCAATCGAATGAGCCCCTTTTGAAGTTTTTACGACGACCCCTTCCATATGAAGTGCCTCTGGGAAAAAAAATAACAATAATAAATAAATAATAAAACATTGGAGCCGTATGGCCTTTACTATAGGCAACGCTACAGCGTTGCCTCTGATATTAATACTTTTGATATAGAAAATAGATATTAATGTGAAAGCTTTTATATTGTTTAATTGAGGATAATCAAACATGGATGAATTCAACTTGCACCAGAGTCCAATTAAGATGCTAAGTGCAAATTGGACATCCCCACTCCCTGCTGGATATTGGTTCTGCAGGGACGGTCTCTTTACCATCTTCAGAAGAGTATGGGTTTAAGAAAAGTAAAGAACTCCGTTAAACAAAAACTGAGCAGATATAAAATCAAATAGTCTACCAAGCGTAAAAATACCACAATTCACTATCAATAAATAAATGAAACCCAAAAGGAACAGAAATTACAATAAATAACCGAGTCGAACTTGAAACAAGCAGAAACTAACATGAGTAGGGGAGAGAACACCATACCTTCTCAAGACCCAGTGGCGGCCCTCGCCTCTCTGGTACCCGGGGCAAAGTGTTAATTAGCCCCCACCCCCTTCTGTCTTACATTAAAATTTTCAGGCCGATTTTTAACAAGAATTTTCATTTATTAACCAAATATTTTCTTATTAATTAATTAAGAATTCGTTTTTTTTAATTGTTTTTCAATTTATTATTTAAGTTATTTAATTATTATTAATTACTTTGATTTAGTACGTTTAATGACCTTTTCATTTTTTTATTTCTATTTTATTAATTGACTAATACTTCACTAGTTATTTTGATTTATTATCTGCACCCTCTACTATGTTTTAATAAAAATAAAATTTCAAAAATTACACAACGATTATAAACCATTATACTATTCATTTCAAATTTTGAAATTCAAACTTTCTCCCCCCCCCCCCCGAGATACGGCCTTGCTTTAAAAGTATTACGATTGTTTGTTTCATCATAACTTTCATAAAATGTTAACTCAGATGAGATCTTGGTTTCGGCGTTTATTTTTCGAGAATATGCATACCACAAGTGCTAAAATTTATTTTAAAACCTGATTTTCGTAATATAATAGATTGAAAAACGTTAAATAAGGAATAATAATTGTCTATTAAGGCTATTGAAATTATTTCTTAAAAAGACAATTTTTCAAATTTTAACTCAAAATTCATTTTCACTTTTAGCGATAATAAATGTTCAATCGACTCATCAAAAACAGTGATTCGTATAGTATAAACAATTATTCACCAATCTTTGAATAGCTGCAGAGACTTGAAAGAAGGTAACTCTGAAGTCAGGTCGTAGCTATTTATTGAGGAAGAGTCCACTAGAATTCAACGCTTTTGTTTTCTGTCAATAGATTTCGTTGCCTTAATATTGATTTTACAATATTCTTTCTTAACTATTTTTTTATTTATTTTTATTTAACAATTACGCCCTCTGTTTTATTCCAAAAATTAAATATAATCGTTAGATTATTTAATTCAAGGGGGAAAGTGCACCCTCTGTCCCTGCTCTAAAACCGCGCTGTCAAGACCGGAACACAATTTGCACTTTACTGAAAAAAAAAAACATTTTAAATGTTTTAATATTAAATAAAAATAATTAAGACTGTCAGGAATAAATATAAGAATATTTATATTTCACTGAAAATGCACATTCATTTGTTTTTTTTTTCGTTTTTTTTTTCAGTAAAGTGCAAATTATTTTCGGATCTTGAGAAGGCATTGAGGTTGTCTGCCCTACTGATGTTAATTTTTGCTTCTTTTGAGTTTGACTCGGTTGTTTATTGCAATTTGGGTTCCATTTACTTATTGATGGTGATTTGTGGGAGTTTTACACTCCGTAGATTATTTGATTTTATTTCAGCTCATTTGGTATTTAATGGAGTTCTTTAATTTTCTTTGAAAAAGTTATTTTGTGGAAATTTTTTCTAATTAGTTCACAAATAAAGCCACATTCTGCGTAGGATTATTATAACCCCTCAGTACCCATATTGAATATTCAATCTGAATATACTTTTTCAAATAGGGGGGTAAATTACTTCCTTGATATTCAACTGAAGGACCTCTCATGGAAAGTTGGAAAATTTGGGTGGAAAAAAAGAATTTTTCAGGCCATGGTAGCTCCTACTCTCACATACAAAAATATTCGACCAGGGCATGCCCAAAGGACGAGGGGTTATCGGGTCTGATCCTCCCCCCCCCTAAAAATTCTTCAAAACACGATTTGGTTATAAAATGTAGGTAAAATTAATATTCCTCTTAAAAAATAAAAAAAATTCACAGGCTCTTAAATTGACCTAAAAAATGCATATAAAAACCTTTAAAGCCTCCCCCTCCCACTTCTGAACGAAAAATCAGTGGGGCAACCCAAATCATATTTTGTTTGTTTCCATCCCCCTCAAAATATAAATTCTCGAGACGCTCCTTTATTCAGTTACTCTGAACTGAGTCTGGGCTGCAATGAGGTAAAACAAAACTGTGTGAATTTACAGGAAAAGTCTTTTTTTGACAAATAATCTTTTTGCCTGAATATCAAGAAGAAATAGTTGAAAACATCAAAATTGCAACTATCTATTTACCTTTTTTGAAATGTAGAATGGCAAGTAAAGTCAGCTAAGTGACAGTCGGAACAACTTAGATTCAGTCAGTAGCCTCAGTGAGGGGGGCATTCCTCCTACCCTAAATTTAACCCACACCAACGTTTTAAAAATACCTTTTGTTGGTACTTTTATCGAATTCTGTTTTTTTCTGTATTTTCACTAAAAAAAAGAACAAAATCATAAAACCACCCCTCCCCAGTTTTTGAAATTGACAAGAATTGACTCGAAAACCAATTCTCGAAAACTGACCTCAGTGAATTCAGCCATTGCTTCTAGCGACTCAATATCTAAAGCATATTTTCAATACTTCTGTCTCTTTCCAATCGAATTTGACCCCACCTCTTACCTTTCGTCTTCTACGTAATATATGAATACTTTTGATACAGAAAATGGATATTAATATGAAAATTTTAATAACGTCCAATTGAGCATAATCGAAAAAGGATAAGTTCTATTTTCACTAAAGTAGGATTAAGATATTGTTTCTGCAGGGACGGCCCTGCAGAAACAAGAAAGTCTTGCTTTTTTCTTGACAACAAAGTCAAGACTTTCAGAAGAAAGTCTTGCTTTCTTCTGAAAGTTCAGGTTATCGTCTCTCAAGTCGCAATGTCAAACATGGAATGGATATTAATATGAACATTTTCGTAGCGTCTAATTGAGCATAATCAAACATGGACGAATCCAACTTTCACCAGAGTAGAATTAAAATGCTAAGCAAAAATTGTACATTCCCACTCAATGCTAGTTATTGGTTCTGCAGGGACGGTCTCCTTACCATCTTCAGAAGAGTTCGGGTTACCGTCTGTCGAGTCAAAATGAAAAACATGTAGACAAACAGCTAGATATTACTACCTGAAGGAAGAAATGAACAGCAAAGACCACTTGGAAAAGCCTATCTGAGGTGGTTATTCCATGAAAGCCAGAAATTGATTTGAAAGACATCTGCTGATTCATCAAGTGAAGGTTCAACAGACGCATAAGACCTAGTGACTAAAGTGGATACAGGACTAATTTCAAATCTGGGAATCATGATCATAGTATCTAATACCTAGAGTCATGAAATATGTTGTAAAAAAGGAATTATAAACTAAGAATACGAAGATAATTATGAAAGTATTGTGAAAGTATCAATTGTGACAAATACAAATTTATTTGTAACGACAAGAGACTTTCATTCTGCTTAAAACTTTTCCCCATTCTATTTCTGCTTAAGTTCCGTCAAGCGCATACATAACACCCAATGGTTTAACCAGGTAAAGGAATAGCAGCATATCGGGCCCCCATGATTAGGGCTGTCACTGCTGGTGATTAATCCCCAAATTAGGTAATATTTACGCAATGTGGTGATAGTTGAAATTAGATGCTTGCTAGTAGTTTTGAAACGTAGGACTTTTTTTTAAATACAGTGCAATTGAAACAGCTCTGATGACGCAGAAAATCAATTTTCATCTGGAATTCAAATACAATTTGTTTTCTCCGAAGGAAGATGTAAACCTGGATTCAATACTTTGGCTACCGATTAGGCATTTTATCTGTCTCATGAAGACTATCAAACAGTTCGTGGTAACGAACTGTAAGTAAGGAGCGATCCGGCTCAATAGTAACCGAAACTCTAAAAAACGGAATTTTGATACCAATAGATGCATCAAAAGAATCCGATTTTTATGCTGATTTCAAATATATAAATTTTATCAAGTTTAGTCTTACCTATCAAGAGTCAAGCGCCTGAGAAAATTTGTCTTATTTTCAAAAAAAGGGGCGAACAACCCCTAAAAGTAATAGAACTTTAATGAAAATCACAACATCAGATTCAGCGTGTCACAAAAACCTACTATAGAAGTTTCAAGTTCTTATCTTCAAAAACGTGGAATTTTGCATTTTTTGCCAGAAGAAAGATCACGGATGAATCTTTATTTTTTTTTTTTCAGGGGTGATCGTATCGATCCAGTAGTCCTAGAATATCGTTAGAGGGCTCATTCGAACGAAAATTAAAAGTTCTAGTGCCCTTTTTAAGTGACCAAAAAATTGGAGGGACCCACGCTCATTTTCTCCCCGAAGTCACCCAATCAAAATTTTGAGATAGCCATTTTGTTCAGCATAGTCGAAAATCTAAAAAGCATGTCTTTGAGGATGATTTAATCCCCAAAATTCCCGGGGGAAGGGCTGCAAGTTATGAACTTTTCCCATTGTTTATCCTACATATAGTATTGGTTAATGGAAAATATACAGACGTTTTCAGGAGGGATTTTTTCTGGGGGGGGGGAGGATCTTTCCACGGAGGATGCTTCCTTGGGAGAAGGGAAATTTCTATAAAGGGGACGCCGGATTTCTCTGCATTATTTAAAAAACGATCAGAATTTAAATAAAAAAAACATGTTTTTTTTTCAACTGAAAGTAAGGAGCAACATCAAAACTTAAAACGAACAGAAATTATTACTTATATGAGGGGGTTCGCCCCCTAGTCAATGCCTCGCTCTTTACGCTAATTTTTTTTTTTAGTACTTTCAAAAGAGCTATCTATTCTAATTAACCGGCCTTTGTGATTCAGGGGTTTGTGATTCAAAAAAAATTCGAACTTTAGTGTAAAGAGTGAGGTATAGACTAGGGGCCGAACTCCCTAAATGTTAATTAGCTCCCACCTTCGTCTCACATAGAACTTTCAGGTCGAAATTGAACCAAATGTTCCTTTATTTATTTTTCAATTCATTATTTAAATTATTTGGTTATTATTAATTACTTTAATTTAATTGGTTTATTAACCTTTTACTTATTTTTTTATTTATTTTATTAATTAATTAATACTTTATTAGTTATTTTCATTTATTGACTGGGCCCTCTATTATATTAAAAAAAAAAAAAAATCAAAATCACAGAATGATTATAAATCATTATATAACATATTTCAAATTTTGCACCCCTAAAATTTCTGCGCCCAGGGTAAGCGCCCCCACTATCCATACCCTAAAGCCACCACCGAGTGTGTACTGAAACTATGAAAGAAAACTTTTGTATGTAATTCCCATTTCACTCTTATTGTTATAAGTTATATTTTTGCTCTAAAGAGTTGAATTAGATATATCAAAATATATCTTGCTTGTATCCAGCATATGTCATTTAGCAGCTGAATCAAAGCAACTATGTTCGTTATTTTATTTTTGCCCAATCGGACACTACTTGGAAACGTCAGATAATTTACTTTCATTATATACAAAACTGGCTTAAATTTAGCTCACCAACAAAATTGAGCCAGATTCAGCTCACCTGGTGAGCTAAATTAACTCACCGAATTTTTTTGAACCCATAAAAAAATGGTTTATATGTATTTTTGTTACATTTTTACGAGTCAGATTTTTTTTGGAAAGGTGGGAGGGGGCGGGTCAAACTCCATATTCCCCCCAACCCTAGCTACGGCCTTGCTTCAAAGGTATTACGTTTGTTTGTTTCACCATAACTTTCATAAAATGTTTACTCAGATATCTTTATTAATGCTACAGCCTCTGGTTTCGGCATTTATTTTTCGAGAATATGCACATCATAAGTGTTAAATTTATTTTAAACCCTGGTTTGATAATATAATGAGTTAAAAAATATTAAATAAAAAATGATAATAGTTTATTAAGGGTTTTATGAATATCACCTTAAAAGACAATGTTTGTAATTTAATTCTAACTTAAAATTAATTTTTACTTTTAGCTTTTATAATTTTTTTATCGACTACAGTTTAAAACGCATCAATCACAAAACATCAGGAACAATTTTTGAATACCTGCAGACACTTGAAGGAAGGTAACTCTTAATTCGGGTCACAGCTATGAGTGTAGGAAAAATCTCTCCACTTACCGGCAACGCCTCTGTTCTCTGTCAATAGATTCCCTTGACTTACTAACTTTTTTTTATATTATTTTAAATGTGTTTTAATTAATACTGTATAAATTATTTTCATTTATTAAGTGCACCCTCTGCTTTATTCTATTAAAATAATTTTTACCGCTAGATTATTTATTTCAAATCTTGCGCCCCTAAAATTTCTAAATCAGGGGCTTTAATAAATCAAAATTATTAAGACTTTAAGGGATAAATATAAGCATTTGTATATTTAACTGAAAATGCACATTCATTTGTTCTTATTTTCTGTTTGTTTTTTTCAGTAAAGTGCAAACAATGTTCTAGTCCTGAGAATGCATGAAGGTTGTCTTCCCTACTCATGTTAGCTGTTACATTAGTTGCTGCTTGTTTTGAGTCTTACCCGGTTGTTTATTGCAATTTCTGTTCGTTTTGGGATTCATTTACCTATTGATGGTGATTTGTGGTAATTTACACTCTGTAGATTATTTGATTTTATTCATGCTTATTTTTTGTCTAATGGAGTTCTTTACTTTTCTTTAAAAAACTTATTTAGTGGAAACAGTTTTTTAAATTAATTCACAAATAAAGCCACATTTTCCGTAGGATGATTACAACCCCTCTGTGCCCATATTGAACAATGAATACGAATGTGCTCTTTTAAATAGGGGGTAAATTATCTCTTTGATAATCAACTGAAGAAGTTAAAATATTTTATTTTAGAAATATAGTGCAAGTGAAAAAGTAAAAATCAACAGTTCTCATGGACAAGTTTAGTTTTTAGCCCTTTTGAGTGAAAATTTTGAGCTTCTCAGTATGTCTATTTTTCGTAAATATCATAGCAACTATCTCACGACTTATTCAAAACAATTCAAGCCTTTTCTTCTGTCATAGCCCAGAGATGTCATCAGACCAGAGGGCACTTCTTTACAATTATCCCATGTAAACCAAGACATTTTTATCTCTTGTTCTGTGACAGGGTTTTTCAATATTTTAGTTGATTTTATTGGTGATTTTTCGAGTTATTTATTACAGCTTTTTCCATTTGCTCCAAGCCACGAAGCATATTATACAAGAAGGAAAAAAATTAAACACTGACAATATAGTTTTCAAACGTATAACTACTGCAGGTTGAAGAAAAGAAAATAAAAGCGAAAGGACTAGAAGGTAGTGTGTTATTGAGCTCAAGAAATAATTATTCATTAATAACTAAATTAGTATGAAATGATTATAATAAATTATATAAATCATAATATTATATATAATATAATAAATTAAAAATGAATAATTAAGTAATTGAATAATTAAAATTATTTATTAATAAGAATTTATTAGCATTGATAATTCATTTCATACTACTTACATAAATTTCCGTTCCACACGTAAAAACTCCTAAAAACTCCGTTTTTAGGATTTCCGTTTCCGTTTCACACGTAAAATTTCCGTTTCACACGTAAAAACTCCGTTTCACACGTAAAACACGTAAAAACACGTAAGGCGTAAAAACTCCTGGTCTTGCTGCAAGTACAACTAAGTAAAAGAACTTACATTAAACTCAATTAAATTGTATAGTTTTTTTCAACCACTATAATCAACTATTATAGATCTATACAAAGTTGGCAACAACAACAACCTGTGCAAAGGACCAATAAAGGTGTTTTCAACAGAAACTAATCTAGAAAAGTAGTACTTACCCTCCTGCCGGCTTCATTATTGTGGAGGTTCATAAGGCTTCGTCCTTGTTCAGCACTGCCTCTTCTATAATTTCTTTCTCTTTCTCTAACATCAACAAATCCTTGGGTAAATCTGAAAATTAATAAAAAAAAGATAAAAAGCTTTTTTTGCAAAGACTATGAAGTTAGGTGGCGTGTTTTGAGGCTTGCTTTTAAGATGTGGTACGCCTGCACAAGTTCCACTTCAGACACGTCCCATCATTTCTTAATCAATGCTTAAGATTATTAGCGGAGACTACCCTATTTTACTACTAAAGAAGTCAAAAATACTTCTCTACTCGACAACATGTATATTTCTCCCACTGCTGCTGTTGTGATTAATAGTTTCGCTCGGTATGAACAACCTTAATCAATTGGACTAAGCCACGTCTGAATTAGTGTAGCCAAGGTCATAATAATTTTACATCCTAAGGAGCTTATGCACAAAAGGTGGAGACGGACTTCACCTTGTCTTGATTCATGTCTATGAAGATAAAAGAAAACTTCACCTTGGTATTGCTTCAATACTAGATAAGAAAAAACAATCGAAAGGTGTCCTACTTTAGCATTATTAGCACTACTCGCCCTATTTTCCACGTAAATAAGGTTCCTTATTATCGTCATTCGACAATTAAGACAAGCCTATAACACCAGTTAAGACGGGTTTTAGTTTAAATACTATTATGGTATTAATTGATATACTGCCATAATAGTTATCTGTTTGTGATTTCTAGTTGAAAAGACGCAGTAGAAAAATATTCAACAGGAATATTTATAGTGTGCAGCCATAAACTTCAGAGAACTTAAATTTGGGAAATATAACAAGTCATACATATATCACATGCAAAATTCGTAACATAAAAAATTAGCAATTGTTGCCAGCTCACTACTATCACTCATCTTTGAAAAACTTCATATGTCATCATTGCAAATTTACATGATCTTAAACTTCTACAAAAACCTTGAATTTCTTTAACTGTTGGTCAGTTGAATTATAATGACTTGCACTATTTTTATTTTGAATTTCTTTGTTACAGTAAGCCATACGTGGCTCTAGTCGAAAAATGAATGAACACAACACGATCAATATAATGCCGTGTTTTGTACCACACTTGTGACATTTCCTAGTTGATTCTCATATATCAAACAAAGTTTACTTGCATTCTGACCAGTTTTGCAACCCGGTGAAAAAAACTAGATTTTAGTGATTTTTTGGCTGATTTAGTGATTTTCTTTAATAATCTTGTGATTTATGTGCTGCTTTAGTGAATTTTTTGTTTAGGCAATATATAAAATCACTAGAAATAATAAAAAATCACTAGAAATAATAATAAATTACTAGGGGTGGCAACCCACATTCTGACTGGTGAAAAAATTAATGTATCAACTAATTTCCATTAACTTATGTGCACCTTGCAGCGTCACTTATTGTGCCAAGCACATTACACTTCCCTCAAGCCGCAACTCTTCTAGCCCTGCGTCGCACACTTTGTGGCAGATATATAACACGTGTGAAGTACAATTTTGAGAGCAGGTGAAAAAATTTGCAAATAATTCTCAACCAGTCCACTTTGGTATGAAGTTACTTGATATTCTATGTTGACATTTATGTCGGAGCACGCTACATTATGATTGTAGTGTGAGGGCATCTGTAAGTAAATTAAATAGAAAAAACTTATCCCACAAAATAAGTTTTTCAAAGAAAAGTAATGAACTCCATTAAACAAAAAATGAGCAAAAATAAAATCAAATAATCTACCAAGCGTGAAATTACCGCAAATCAGCATCGATAAATAAATGAAACCCAAAACGAACAGAAATTACAATAAATAACCGAGACAAACTCAAAACGGGCAGAAATTAACATAAGTTGGGCTCAAAACCCCTATGCCTTCCAAGGTCAGAACATAATTTGCACTTTACTGAAAAAAATATAAATGTTTTTACTTTTATAACTTTAATAAATCAATATAATATTAACATTTTGATTACTAAATATCAGTATATGTATATTAAACTAACAATGCACATTCATTCGTATTTTTTTCAGTAAAGTGCAAATTATGTTCTGGCCTTGGAAGGCATAGGGGTTTTGAGCCCAATTTATGTTAATTTCTGCTCATTTTGAGTTTGACGCAGTTATTTGTTGTAATTTCTGTTCGTTTTGGGTTTCATTTCTTTATCTATCCTGATTTGCGGTAGTTTCACGCTTGGTAGATTATTTGATTTTATTTTTGCTTATTTTTTGTTTAACGGAGTTCTTTACTTTTCATTCGAAAACTTATTTTGTGGAAAAAGGTTTTTTAATTAATTTCTGTTCGTTTTATATTGACTTAGTCTTTTCAGGGAAAAAGAAAATAATACTTTAAATATTTTCGTTTTTTAAGACTTTATAGTTTGGCCTGCTATTTGTATGCTGGAGAAAAATTTTCAGCAATTTTTAACAACATACACCCTTTTAAAAATCTGGACACAAATAGCAGTGTTTAATTTTGTTTCATACCTTCTCTAGTTGACCTGAAATGGAAAACTTGATACCATTCGCAAAAAAATCTGCTTACTTTTTTTGATAGCTTGGATACACTTACGCTATTTTGACTTGGTTTAATTTTAAGAGCAGAAGTAGCCCCGAAAGTTTGAACATAATATAGTCAGTCGTTCTTGGGATACTGCTGAGATGCCTTATTGGGAATTAGCATTAACACAGTGCATTTTGATTTAATCTTAAGGCAACATTTAGTTTTTAAACATAAAGGCAAATGGGAGGTTGGGCGTGGGAGGGAGATTAGTTGCCCTCCAATCACATTCGACTATTAAAAAGGGCATCACCCCTTTCTATTTTCAATCGAATGAGCCCTTTTAGAAGTTCCTACGACAACTCCTTCGATACGAAGTGCCCTGGTCTAAACAACAACAATTACAAAAAAAATCATACATTATACCCACGTCGATCTTTACTATAAAAATTTCAAGTCTTCCAATCACTTTCGGCTATTAAAAAGGGCACTAAGCCTTTCGATTTCCAATCGAATGAGCCCTTTTTGAGTTTCTACGACAGCGCTTTCTATAAACACCTTATATGCCCCCAGGGCATAAATTACAACCCTTACCCTAAGGGCTGTGAGGATGGATGTCATCCTCTAAGACATAATTTCCAGAACTTTCAACTACGAATAGCTATCTCAAAATTTTGATTGGATGTGTTTGGGAAAATGGTGGGCGTGAGAGGGGCGTTAGTTACTCTCCCATCACTTTCAACTATTAAAAAAGGCACTAGCTCTTTCAATTTCCAATCAAATGAGTACTTTTGAAGTTTCTACGACAAAACTTTCAATAAAAATTCTATATACCCCAAGGGCATAACTTACAACCCTTGCCCTGAGGGCTGGGGTTGTCATCCTCAAAAACCTAATTTCCAGAACTTTCTACTACGTTGAACAAAATGGCTATGTGAAATTTTTGATTGGATGTGTTTGGGGGAATGGTGCGCGTGAGAGGGTGGTTAGTTACCCTCCAATCACTTTCGACTATCAAAACGGGCACTAGCCCTCTCAAATTCCATTTGAATGAGCCCCTTTTGAAGTTTTTACGAAAACTCTATCTATAAAAACCTTATTTGCCCCCAGGGCATAACTTATAACCTTTGCCCTGGGGGCTCTGGGGGGTTTGTCATCCTTAAATACATAATTTCCAGAACTTTCAACTACGTTGAACAAAATCGCTATCTCTAAACTTTGACTGAATGTGCTTGGGGAAATTGTGGGCGTGAGAGGGGGGTCAACTACTCTCCACTCAGTTTCGACTATTAAAAAGGGCAATTTCAATTTCGAAACAAATGGGCCCTTTTTGAAATTTCTACAACAACTTTCTATATAAACCTTATATGCCCCTAGGGCATAACTTATAACCTTGCACTGAGGGCACTGAGGAGGTTATCATCCTAAAAGACCTAATTTCTAGAACTTTCGACTACGTTGAACAAAATGGATATCAAAAAATTTTGATTGGATGTGTTTGGGGAAATGGTGGGCGTGAGAGGGGGTTTAGTTGCCCTTCAATCACTTTTGACTATTAAAAGGGCACTAGCACTTTCAATTTCCAATTGAATGAGCCCTTTTTATGTTTTTACAACATCGCTTTCTATAAAAATCTTATATTTCCCCAGGACATAACTTACAACCCTTGCCCTAAGGGTTGTGGGGGGAGGGGTTGTCATCCTCAAAGACCTAATTTCCAAAACTTTCAACTACGTTGAATAAAATGGCTCTCTAAAAATTTTGATTGGATGTGTTTGGGGAAAAGGTGGGCGTGAAAGGGGGTTAGTTTCCCTCAAATCACTTTCGACTATCAAAAAGGGCACTAGGCCTTTGAATTTCCAATCGAAAGAGCTCTTTTTCAAGTTTTTACGACAAAGATTTCAATAAAAACTTATATGCCCCCAGTGCATAACTTATAACCCTTGCCCTGAGGGCTGTTGGGGAGTGTCCTCCTCAAAAACATAATTTCTATCTGGAAATCAACTACGCTGAACAAAATGGCTATCTAAAAATTTTGATTGGATGTGTTTGGGGGAATGATGGGCGTGGGAGGAGGGGCTAGTTGCCCTCCAATCACTTTCGACTATTAAAAAGGGCACTAGCCACTCCACTCTCGAAGTTTCTACGACAACTCCTTCGATACGAAGTGCCCTTGTATAGAAAAAAAAACAAAAAACAATACATTGTGCCACCATCGTTCTTTACCTAGGCAGCGCGATTGCGCTGCCTATGATAAATGGTAGAGAGTTGCTGAAAAGGCAGAAAATATAAAATACTGAAACACCAACCTCAGTTCAGTGTTTACATGTAACACCAAATTAAGGTACATGTTCCACAACTATACGGCTTTATTCTCTATGATTTTAAGATTTTGCTCTGTGATCCTTGTTTCAATAGGAAGACTTCCAAAGAATGTTTAAAAAGTGGTAAAAGCATTGAATGTGGCAGTCCAAAAAGTGGCAGGGTGAGTCTACTTTGATTGAAATATGATATCATCTTTTAGTAAATACAGGTTGAGATTCATTCATAAAATAGAAAATATAAAATACTGCATCATCAGCCATGGTCCACCTACAACAAGAAACATCAAATTAAGGTTTTACGTTCTATCATTTTGAAAGCTTACGTGCCATATTTTAAGGTTAGGTTTTTTTGATCAAGCGTTCAAGACAGAGTCTTCCAGTCAACACTCTGAAGGTAGCAAAAACAGTAAAAGTGGCGAAAACAGCAATGAGAAGCTTTTTACTGCATTTAGAAAGTCATAAAAAATATAAGCAATCAGGTAACTTTAAGTTAAATTTCAAATAGAGAACAAAATTTTCTTAAAATTGATCGATGAGAAGAAGCAAATGTGTAGGGACTTTTTTGTTTCTCTCAGAAATTTAGAGGCAATGATTTTTCTCATATTCCAATATATTTTTTTTAATAGTTTGTTACCTTTTGCGTTGTATTTGAATTTAAACTTTTCAAGATTCAAATGCCCCGTCCTAAAGAATTCATGTGCTGGTTATACGGATGAATGACAAGCTTCTCATTGAAAAAAGGCTCCCACAAGTAGTATGAACTCTGCTTGACATACCTAGTTCTGGTATTCTTTAATGTCAAAATTTAAAATAGATTTGAACTAGATTCCCTCTTGTCTAAATCTTAGTCAAGGCTGCACTGGGACTTAGCAATGTCCATAATAAAGGCCGTAAGGGCCTACAAACAGGCCGTTCGTCTAAGATCCTCTAGTGTTCATGCTGCAGAAATTTTTTTTCCTTATCCAGTCAAATGAAGCCCTTTGTGACTCCGTAATCTTTTGAATTGCTTTACCATTATGATATAGCCTCTCTAAAGAAGGAGCTCATAAAAATAAAAGGAATTTCAAACGGCTCTTATAGCTTCTTAACCAGTTTCCAAAGAGCTATTCTGAAATATCAAATGGCATGACCTTAAGTCAAAAATGTGTATCATTAATTTTTATGAGCTTTCTCAAAAGCTTCAGAAGTAGAGTGTCATTTTGAAGTTGCTCTTTGAAAATAACAATTAAGGAAAGTTTTTCTTTGAAGTAATCCTAGCCAATAGCATTACAGCCTACCTTTGAGACTTCAAAGATGAATAAAACCATTGTAGTTCAAATCAAAAGTGCCACTGGATGGCACTTTCTTAAAGACTAATAGAAAATACCTTTCCTATAGTCTACAGGGAACAAAAGTTTCCTATAGACTCTTACGCAAATTCACATTATGACGGAACTCCCCTGAAAGCGACGGTAATTCTTTGACGCACGTGGCAACTGTTATCACAAACTTGCAAAAAGATATTTTATTTTAGAACCTATGAATGGCGAATGTTAGAGTACGCCAACAAGCCGATCTCCTAGAATCTCATTTGATTTGTTACTAATAAAATAAAAGTTTTTTTAACTGAAAGTAAGGAACGACGTTAAAACTTAAAACGAACAGAAATTATTCCGTATATGAAAGGGGCTGTCCCCTCCTCAAAGCCTCGCTCTTTACGCTCAAGTTTTTTATTGTTTAAAAAAATAGAGTTGTGAGAAAGTCAAACTTTAGCGTAAAGAGTGACGCGTTGAGGAGGGGACAACCCCTTTCATATACGGAATAATTTCTGCTTGTTTTAAGTTTTAACGTCGGTCCTTACTTTCAGTTAAAAAAAATTGTTTTTCTTATTTAATTTTTGAACGTTTTTGAATAAATGCAGGTTTTGATTTTGGCTCACCGTACATGAATAATTAAAAAAAAAATTGCATATTAATTTTACTTTTATTTGGTTAAATGGCTTTCTCGAAACTTGTTTAATTATATTTACGAACGTTTCATTTGTAATAAATATACGTAACTTACGAATTAACTTACGTAACGAACTTCTATATTCATAGATTTTTAATACGTATATTAGGAGGTTCGCCCCCTAGTCAATACCTTGCTCTTTAAGCTAAAGTTCGAATTTTGTTCTAATTCTTTAAAAATGACCTCTTAATCACAAAGGCCGTTAATTAGAATAAATAGCTCTTATGAAAGTACTAAAAAAATCTTTGGCTTAAAGAGCGAGGTATTGACTAGGGGGTGAACCCAATCATATGCGTAAAATTTTCCGTTCATTTTAAGTTTTGATGTTGCTCCTTACTTTCAGTTGAAAAACTTGTTTTTTTTATTTAATTTCTGATCTTTTTCTTTAATAATGATGGGAAATCCGGCGCCCCCTTCATAGCAATGTCCCTTTCCCCATGAAAACTTCCTTCATGGAAAGATCCTTCCATATAAAACCCCGACCCCCCCCCCCCCCCCCCCTCCCCACCTACCAGAAAAAATCCCCCTGAAAATGTCTGTATACTTCCCAATAAACAATACTATATGTTAACATAGGGTAAAGTTCATAACTTTCAGCCCTCCCCCCTGGGACTTCGGGGGATTAAGTCATCCTAAAAGACATAGTTATCATATTTTCGACCATGCTGGACAAAATGGTTATCTCAAAATTTTGATCGGGTGACTTTGGGAAAAAAATGAGCGTGGGAAGGGGCCTAGTTGCTCCCCATTTTTTTTGGTCACTTAAAACGAGCACTAGAACTTTTAATTTCCGTTCCAATGAGCCCTCCCACGATATTCTAGGACCACTAGGTCAATACAATCACCCCTGGAAAAAAAAAAAAATCAAAAAACAAAAAACAAATAAACACGCATCCGTGATCTTTCTTCTGGCAAAAAATGCAAAATTCCACATTTTATAGATAGGTGCTTGAAACCTTTACAGTAGGGTTCTCTTATACGCTGAATATGATGGTGTGATTTTCATTAAGGTTCTATAACTTTTAGGGGATTTCCCCCCTTTTTTCTAAAATCAGCCAAATTTTCTCAGGCGCGTAACTTTTGATGGGTAAGATTAAACTTGACGAAAGTTATATATTTGAAATCAGCATAAAAATCTTAATCTTTTGATGCATCTATTGTATCAAAATTCTGTTTTTAGAGTTTCGGTTACCATTGAGCCGGGTCGCTCCTTACTTACAGTTCGTTACCACGAACTGTTGAAAAGGTGGTGGAAAAAAATTCTATAAAAGGAGCAAGAGGACTAAAAACAAACTAACCAAAAGAATCTTCCAGACCTTATTACTTGCGACGCAACACAGATGGTTGAGCTTGGGAATGAGAGTAGTGCTTCATCCTACCTAAAAATCTGACTTTGGGCTTCTCAATTTTCATTTTTTTTTTTTTTTTTTTTTTGGCTGCCTGGTTCAGTTTCTGGGTTTTGCTCTCCTTGAAGAGGTTGAAGCAATGTGCACGAGTGGGAAGTGCAAAAATAAGCAAGTAGTACACCGAACAGCGTTGTCAAAACGGCAAATAACGGAGACTAGCACATAAAAAAAAATGAATTTTACAATAATTTTTCCTTTTCTAAAAAGCGACTTTATAAGCTTACTTGTAAAAAATCAGTTTAGACGTGTAAAAATAAAAATGTAGCTTTACTAAATGCCAAGATGCTACCTCTAGACCATCATGAAGCTCCTGAAATAAAAAATATGGAAGAATAGCTTCCACCAGTAACGACACCTAGTTCCAACTTAGTTCATTTCTTTTCTTTGTAGAGGCCAAAAATTTTATTTTCATTTATTTTTACACCAGGAATAACTTAGCTACCAGTGTCCTTTAACACTACATAGCTTTACTTGTTTTATTATTAAAATGTTTAGAGTTAAAACTACTCAAATAATGTTAAAAAAAATACAAAGAGCAGTGTCTCTAGAAAATATAAATAAATAAAAATATTAAGTTGTGAAATGCAGGATTAAAGGATTTAACATACTTATATCCATATTCCACATTATCTCCACACCCTCCCCAAATCCATTCTTTATTAAGTGATTTTGGTCTTGAAGCCCTGGAACAGCCACACGAAGAGAGCTGCCCTTCTCTGCACGCTCTTGAAACGGCGTAAACAACACCTGCAGCTGCTACGGCATGAGCAAACCCAGCTTCTCGACTCCCTAAAAGTAAAAAAAAGACGGATATAGTAAAATAACAGGTATGTAGCCAGAATCAGTGTCATTACTAGCCAAAATGTTCGGGGGGGGGGAGCAAGAGATTTCACCGACTGGCTGGTCATTTTTACCGATCTTTTTGTCAATAATTAGCATAATGTCCGTTTCGAATACAATACGTAAAGTCACTGCACGAGTCGGTAAAACCGCTGCATTTAACAACCGAGATTTAGATTTCGGTACATATCATGTCACTATTTTAATGCTACTTACTTAACCAAATGGAAAGTTGTGGCACCATCTATAAAATCACGGCAGGAGTCGGTAAAACTGCTCCGTTTACCGACCAAGTTCGAAATTTCTGTAGATGACATGTCAGTATTTTCGTGGTCTTTATTGAACCGAACAAAGAATTTTACCGAATTATTTTTGTTTACCGAGTACTCAAAAACATTGGGGGGCGTCCCCCCTCCCCCATACGTGACGGCCCTGGCCAGAATTATTGAGGCTAATAGGATCTATAGAGATCTTGTGCAGGAGTGACAGCTCTGATCTAAAAATTGAAAAGCAGATGTTGTAAATTTACATTAATTCTTTACAGTTCAAATACCTTATTTGAAGATCAGGAAATTATTTTATTTTTAAAATATAGTGGACTTCGAGACGGTGCTGTTAAAACCTTTTTGGTTTTCAGCTCTGTATCATAAAAGGAAAAGTAGTTGAAAACTATAGCTGGGATATTTTTTTTACCGTGGTAATTTAAAGGGAGTTAAACTACATGACATAACTTTTAGTTTGCCGAAGATCGTCCTTGTCGGCCAACCGACTAGGGTAAAATGAAAAGCATGCCGTCCCCGATTGGGGTGAGAAAATGTCGTAAGGAAAGATTTAAGAGAAATAGGAACTTCTTGGGAGGGTGTAAATAGGGAGACTTTGAATAGAATGGGACGGAGGAGGGGCGTGCGTATCTGTGTTGGCTTCAGGTGGCTTGTTACTGCAGTGAATTGTTAGTAGTAATATAAATTATGGTTATAAAAAATGTTACAGGTGTTTTAAGAATCACATTTCATCCAATTTCATCCAACCTCATAGGACGTATTGGGGTGCATTCTCGCCATCAATCAACAAATTCTTCCAGTGTATCTCGTGACAGAGTTGCAATATCTTATGATCCGCAAATCCTATCCCTTTTCTGATCTTTCAAGGGGCCGAGTGCAAGGCTCCGTCTACGGTGCTTTGCAAAGAGGTTTTAGGAAGTCAATCTGGATTTATTTTCTTCGTAAATTTAATGAATAGTAGCTGGTATCTTCCGAACTTTGCAGCATGGTGTCAAGTGACTTTAACCTTTATTATCGGTAAAGTCGTTTGTGCGTGTTCTTTCTAGTTCTTTCTTGTGGGACAACGCATTTAGAGCGCTAATAGATTGCACTCCTTTTTAGGGCTTAAAGTACAGGACAAAATCCTACTGCAACAATTGAGCTTCTGAGGAATATGTTCATTAAATACGATGGGTAGCTACTCTTCTATCTGTTAGAGAGTTCCACTCTGGTAACTCGAAAGACATTATTTTACAGAAGTTACAATTTTGAGGAGAGCAGAAAAACCTAAAAATATGTTTTGCGTCCTTTGAATGTTATTTATGCACCAACTGTGGGCGCAAAAAAGTTTTTTGACATCCAATCCAAAATGCAATAAAAATTAATTTGATACCAGAACATATATTTTCCAACTGTTTATGAGAGTGATGAAAGAGGATATCAAGCATTTTGGACAAAAAATCTAAATATCGTGATAACCATATAAGATAGTGTTTACAATTGAGAGTGTTTACAATTGAGATTTTGCCCAAATATCACATAACACATTTGAGTTAGCAGTGCAGAGTACTCCCGAAAGATCAGAGGATTATCCGAAATCGCATCTGCCGCTTGTGATTGCAAAACTATGTGTCTGATTAATCGTGATAATTTCAACTATAATGATCTAAGAAATGTCATTCTCTTCCAAGTCAAACCAGGACAAAGGCTTACCTAAAGGAGCCTTTGTACCTGACAAGCACCAAAAGGCAAGGCCGTACCCAGAGGGGGGTTAGGGGGGAGGGGGGTAGGTTTGGGGGGGGGTTAACCCCTCCTAAATAGTTTTTTGACTCGTAAAAAATGTAACAAAAATGGATATAAACCAATTTTGTATGTGTTTTTTGAGGGTTTTTTGTGTAACCCCCCCCCCCACACGAAAAAAAAATCTTTGAGTAAAACCCCCTCCGAAAAAAAATCCTGGGCACGGCCTTGCCAAAAGGTGCTTGTTTGGTGCCGTTCTAACTCACCTTTCTTAAAGTACTAAGGACAATGAAAATTAAATTTAACTGTTTGAAATGGTTAAGGGGAAACTTATACAACCATATATATCTTAAACAATCAGGTAATATCGGGAATTCAATTTTTAATTAAAAAACCTCGATATTGAGTCAGACAGCTTTTGATAGCAGAAGGAGCCAAATTAAATCAAAAGAAAATATGAATGATAAACCAGCAAAAATAAAAAATTAAACTTACCATAACAAGTTTAAAACAGCCAAAATAAAAATCCTAAAAAATGTCTTCTTTCAGGTATGAATAGACCTAATTAAAACGCTTTTATTTTGATGTCCTTGGTACTTTAAGACATCTTTTGTCTCAGATCTAAAAGAGGGGGGGGATCATGATAATTAATAAATAAAGATAACAGGATAGTATTGATATTGGTGATTTGTGGCTCAGGAAAATGGATTTGAACAATCGATAGACTCTAGTAAGTTGAAAGGAGCAAGCTGTAAATTTTTTAAAGTTTGACAAAAATCTTGCTTAGGGCCTATTGAATTACAGTCACTGATTTGTTCAAATAAGTTTTAAAGAAGAAGAAATAACAGGACTTTAATTATGTGTTTACGATTTCATTTGCTTTAGCGTGCTTGTTTTAACATGGTTTGTATTACTGTTTTTAACATGTTTTTACTAAACTTTATGGTGGAAGAGCCTCTAAGTTAAAGACAAACTTGACAAATTTAGACTTTTGACGTCAGTGAGTGTGCAAATATTGCAGAATACTTCACATTTGTTTAAGAAAATCTGTAACTAGTTTTTAGGCCAGATGCTCCATTAAGTCGTTTCTATACTCGTTTTTTTAGCAACGTGTGTGGTTGAAAATTTTCTTGATATGTATACTTTCATAGAGAGCGTTTCAGCGTGCTTAGGTTGCTCATCTGGTAAGTAAGATCACGCATCTTCAGCCTTGCAGGTGATTATACTTCACAGATTACATAGGGTACTACTCTTAAATAATCAGCTAAGTATTAAGCTAACTCATGCCCGACCCACACTGAACCCACAATTGTTGATTAAAAAAGCTATGCAATTTTAATAATATATGTTCTTCTCCGATTTTACCGGTTTTCACTGTAAAGGTAGAAAATAAAAATGGTAAAAATTGGTCGAAAAAGTAATTGTCAACCCTAATTTGCTCCATAGTATCATTTGCTAACGTTATTACTTTGCATCCTTTACCAGACTCCTGATAAAGGTAGGAAAACTACTTTTCCAGATACTTCCTGAGACCACACTGGCTAAGACCGTCAAGATGAGAAAATAGGTATTCGTAAAGAAGGAAAGACGAGGATATTTCCAGCAAGTGAAAATGACAAAAAAGAGTGCAAATGTTTCAGCCGAGAGCTCCACTCAACCGTCATCAGTGCATAAAAAGAAGAATAAAGACAAACCGTTAAGATGCACTCGAATAAATAAAAATAAACTATAAAAAACAACCACTAAAATAAAAGAGGCAACGGTTTTTCCATGCAACGGTTTTTCCATGCAACAGATTTTCCATGCAACGGTTAAAGGATAGCCCAACGTTCCGCTGGAACAGTTGAAACTTTTCCAAGCCTCATCTTTTTGGACTTCAAAAATTATGCCTTAACTACTGTATATGTCATATCCCTTCGATATGCCAGCCAAGAAATTTATGCTTCAAAGTTGAAAATAGCTCAACTCTCTGAGCTTCGAAGGGGATTCATTGTTGGTACTTTAATTCTGATTTTTTTTTTCACTAGTGTGACTATAAGTGGCTCGTGCATTAAACATCTGGCACGCCTAGCTTCACCTAGTTCGGGTAACCACTTTTTTTGGCATTATTCAGCACGAATATCAAAAACTGTTTACCTAACCGCTAGTTTGGCAAAAACATCCAGATAAATTGACTGAATGAGTACAAATTTAAATGATAATATAAACTAGTAATATTATGATAATTGTATCAAGTGCTATTGGCTGAATGTAATATTTAATTTCTGACAGCAATATTCAAACGTTGCAAAATATCGATGCATTTAGCTCTAATTACTTGTTTGTTTAGTTAATCCCTTTCTTTTTCAACAAATTAGTCTGCTGTATTTCTACAGGCACCTTGATGACTTTAAGCTTCTAAAGCAACACTCTTGATTGTTTGCGTGAGTTTTATGTTTTCAGGAAAGAACTAGATTGGCCTTATCTTATTTTCCAATTATGTTCTTGACTTTCGTCAGAAAAACATTGTTCTTTCATGTTATTTGAAGACCAAGAACACCTCATTATTCCGAGCTACGCTATTAGAGGTCTTATATTTGGAAAATAATGTATTTTTCTTTAGTTTTGGTTTGAGCCTACTTCCCGACTTTAGATTTTAAAAACCGAAATGCTATAAATTTAGTGGAATTTTGAGCGGTATAAGTATTTTTTTTTCGAATTTTAGGCACATATTTTCAAGCTTTTTAAAAACCTTATAAATCAATAGCAAAAGAAAGGGGCAAACCACTTTCTTTTAAACTCATTTGTTGTATAGATCTATTTAAGAAAGTTTCACATTTATAAAAGAAAATTTGCCCTAGTTCACAAAATGTTAGTACCCTTTAGAAAATAAGGGGGTAGTGGTGGACACTCCAAAAGGTGTTTCTGGAGCATAAACTAGGCGCTGGACCATTTCCTGAAAGTTCCACCCACCTAACTCAATTACTTTCCAAGATAGAAAAAACCCTTCAACTAGAGCCGTGATTCCCAATCACGGGCAGGTGTTACATACTTTAGAATTTTGCGTCTATATTTTAGAGCCTTATTTTTAAGAAGAAACATGTTTCATGTGAATGACATCACTTTCAATTGCATTTAAAGAGCAAAAATATTTGCAATTTTTTTGCAAATTTACAAAAAGAAAAGACAAATTTTGTATTCAGAAAATATTTTCATTAGTATGAAAAATGCCTAGAAGATGACCCCCAAAAAAGATATCAAGTTCATGTCCTTATAAGCTTGCTTTAGGTGAATATTCGTAATTTTGAATAGAAAAATCCAAATATTACAAGGGGGGCATCAGGATTTTAGAAATGACTATATGGGGCGTGGCCAAAAATCATTTCGTAACCACTGATCTAGAGCTTCCGTGGCGTCAATTTACAAAAATATAGGAAACGGGGAAACTGATGTTTGAAATCTAAAGGGGGAGGAAATTTGACTGTCTTTTTTTCATTTTTTTAATTGAAATAGCAAAAATGGCATTTTTTAAATGGAAACACCAAAAAGTATTTTTCAAAATCTAGAGGGGGAGTAAAAAACGAAGGGGGCATTTAACCAACCCCTCCCCCATCCCAATTGACGCCATTGTAGAGCTTTATCGTAAGAAATCCAAATGAAACCCAATCCTTTTAATAATGTATGCCCGTTCAATAATCGCCATTTTTCTTACGAAGACAGCCAAAAGATACCACATTCTGATTAAGAATACCCAAGCATTTTTCAAATCTCACAAAGGCTTACTAAATCCTGTGTAAAGAAATCCATCCGCCTTCCCAATTATAGGATAGCAATGCCTTAAGATCTACAAATTATTGACCAAGATTTTGATGACAGGGTCTCGAGTTTCGACTTGTATAATTGGTATTCCTTATATGTTCTTATGTTTTATCTTTTCTGAAGAGCAGAATGCCATAAAAACCTGATAGTCACAAACCTGTGTCATACCCTAGCTTGGGTGTGGTTGGAAAAAAGAGAAACGTGAACAGATTAATTTCGTACTACTTTATATGTAAAAGAGTTCATATTAACAAATTCGTAAAAAACAAAATTAGTATAGCCACCACTTCAGAATGATATAAGCATTTCATTCTTTCGTTTAAATCATTCATTCATTCTTTTCTTAAGTCTTGGTTTAAATAAATAAAATTGTTGTAGTAAGTTCAAGTATATTGATTTTGTTTATATTTATATTTTGCCACCAGTATTTTTATTGTACACATCAGTTTTTGTAGATGACTTAACAGCTTAGGATACAATATTATTATAGCACTATTATCCCAATAGGAAAGAGCATTATTTCAGTCTTCATTATTACATCATCTTACATGGGGTGGGGGGATAACTGAAACAACCAAGGTAGAAGTGAAGGCAGTTTCTCCTTTTCTAGGTTCTATTCATTTAGAGTTCCTTTTACCTTTCTTTTTTTCTGTATTCATATTTGAAAGTAGTTTGCAGCCCGCAGCCCGCCCGTTGATTTCCCCCTACTTTCCAACTTAAGAATCTCAATCAACCATGGGTTAAGAACTTTCGTAATATCCTAGCCTGGGTGTGGCTGGAAAAAGAGAAACGTGGACAGATTTATTTCTTATTGTTTTATGTATCATGGAGTTCGTATCAACAGATTTGTCATAAGCAGCGCTTATGACAAATATTTATTTATTTTTTGTTTTTTTTGTTTGTTTTTTTTTTCTTTTAGACCAGGGCACTTCGTATCGAAGGAGTTGTCATAGAAACTTCGAAAACAGCTCATTTGATTGAAAATTGGAAGGGCTTGTGCCCATTTTAATAGTCAAAAGTGATTGGAAGGCAAATAACACCCCTTCCACGTCCACTATTTCTTCAAACACATCCAATCAAAATTTTGAGATAGCCATTTTTTCGACGTAGTTGAAAGATCCGGAAATTATGTCTTTGAAGATGACACCCCCCCCCCCGACCCCTTGAGGCAAGGGTTGTCAGTTATGCCCTGAGGGCATATAAGGTTTTTATAGAAAGCGTTGTCGTAGAAACTTCAAAAAGGTCTCATTCAATTGGAAATTGAAAGGGCTAGGGCCCTTTTAATAGCCAAAGTGATGGGAGGGCAACTAGCCCCCCCCCCTCTCACGCCCACCATTTCCCCAAATACATCGAATCAAAATTTTGAGATAGTAATTTTGTTCAACGTAGTTGAAAGTTCTGAAAATTAGGTCTTTGATGATGACACCCCCCCCCAAGGCCCTCAGGGCAAGGGTTTTAAGTTATGCCCTGGGGGAATATTGGGTATTTATAGTAGGAGTTGTCGTACAAACTTCAAAAGGGCTCATTCGAATGGAAATTGAAAGGGCTAGTGCCCTTTTTAAGAGTCGAAAGTGATTTGGGGGCAACTAATCCCCCTTCTCACGCCCACCACTTCCCCAAACACATCCAATAAAAATTTTGAGATAGTCATTCTGTTCAACGTAGTTGAAAGGTCGGGAAATTATGTATTTTAGGATGACACTTCCCCAACAGCCCTCAAAGCAAGGGTTGCAAGTTATGCCCCGGGGGTATATAAGGTATTTATAGAAAGCGTTGTCGTAGAAACTTCAGAAAGGGCTCATTCGATTTGAAATTGAAAGGACTAGTATAATTTTTAATAGTCGAAAGTGATCGGAGGACAACCAACCCCCCTCTCGCGCCCACCATTTCCCTAAACACAACCAGTCCAAATTTTGAGATAGCAATTTTGTTCGACGTAGTTAAATGATCCGGAAATTATATCTTTGAGGATGAGACCCTCCTCCCCCCCAAAAAAAGCTCTCAGGGCAAGGGTTGTAAGTTATGCCCTAAGGGCATATACAGTTTTTTATAGAAAGTGTTTTCGTAGAAACTTCAAAAAGGGCTAATTCAACTGGAAATTGAAAGGGCTAGTGCCGTTTTTAATTGTCGAAAGTGATTGTAGGGAAACTAACCCCCCTCTCACGCCCATCATTTCCCCAAACACATCAAATCAAAATTGTGAGATAGCCATTTTGTTCAACGTAGTTGAAAGTTCTGGAAATTACGTCTTTGAGGTTGAAAACCCTCCCAAGGCCCTCAGGGAGGGTTGTAAGTTATGTCCTGGGGGCATATTGGGTATTTACAGAAAGTGTTGTCGTAGAAACTTCAGAAAAGGCTCATTCGATTTGAAATTGAAAGGGCTACTGCCCTTTCTAAAAGTCGAAAGTGATTGGAGGGCAACTAACCCCCTCTCACGCCCACCATTTCCCCGTACGCGTACAATCAAAATTTTGGAGATAGCCATTTTGTTCAACGTAGTTGAAGGTCCTGAAATTATTTCTTTGAGGATGACAAACTCCCCACAGTTCCCAGGGCAAAGGTTGTAAGTTATGCCCTGGGCATGTATGGTTTTTTATAGAAAGTGTTTTCGTAGAAACTTCAAAAAGGTTTCATTTAATTGGGAATTGAGAGGGCTAGTGCCCTTATTAATATCCAAAAGCGATCGGAGGGCGAATGCCCCCCCACGCCCATCATTTCCCCAAACACTTCCGATCAACATTTTGATATAACTATTTTGTTGAACGTAGTTGAAGGGCCTGGAAATTCTTTTTTTGAGTATGACAACCCCCCCCCCCACAGCCGTCAGTGCTAAGGTTGAAAGTTATGCCCTGGGGGCCAAAAAGGTTCTTATAGAAAGCGGTGTCGTAAAAAATTCAAAAACGGCTCTTTCGATTAGAAATTGAGAGTACTATTGCCCTTTTAAATAGAGGAAAGTAATGTGAGGGAGAATCACCCCCCAAATCCCTCATTTCCCCAAACATTTGTGATCAACATTTGATATGGCCACTTTCTTCAACGTAGTTGAAAGGTCTGGAAATTATGTTTTTGAGGATAACAACCCCTCCCCCCCCCATAGCCCTCAGAACAAGGGTCGTAAGTTATGCCCTTGGGGCATATAAGGTTTTTATAGAAAGTTTTGTCGTAGAAGCTTCAAAAAGGGCTTATTCGATTGGAAATTGAGAGGACTAGTGCCTTTTTCATTAGTCAAAAGTGATCGGAGGGCAAATGCCCCCCCCCCTCTCACCCATTATTTCCCCAAACACTTCCAATCAAAATTTGAGATAGCCATTTTGTTCAACCTGATCCAGACAGACTTGGCAATATAAGCGCCTATGCATCTATATTTTGTGTGCAAGTATGTAGTGACGTAGATAAAAAGACAGTGTGTGTTGCGAGGCTATCAAAATGGGTATCGGCAGTTTCTGGGGAACGGCTTGGGGCATCACCTTGAAACTTTCAGGGAATGTTGAAAAGGTAATGTTGAACTATGACTAGGATGAGAGGGTAGAGTGAAAGGAAAAGACACTATGTGCATCCAGGTTATTAACGTAGTATATATGCAATTTTCCAGGACCGGCGAGGGGGATGGAGTTAGAACTTTCAGGTGGTGTATGAGAAGAAAAGGAGGAGAGGTAAGGGGACATCAGATTCTGATTGGGGGAGAGCTAAAGTGCTATGACTCCATAAACGTCCAACTTAAGTTTTTTGCACCCTAGTCCCTATGGGATTTGAAATTTACTCCTGTATCACTAGCGAGATCTTCAAAGTAAACTACCTGCAATTGCTCTAGAATAGCGTTTGCTATTTATATTGACAAGCGTTCAGCAATATCTCAGGAACAGCTTTGCGGATCGAGTTGAAATCTCCAGGAAGTGTCGAATGACCAAGTGAATCTTGGATTCTGACTTGGGGGGGGGGTGAGAAAAGACAAATCGACAGAAAGCATGTATTGATCTATTTCTAGTGAAGTAGGGAGGTAAATTAAAAGTTTGCATGCTCACCCACACTATGAAAATATGGTGGGTGTAATAGCTTGTGAATGACTGTGGAATTGAACTAAAGCTTTCAGAGAGTGTTTGAGGAGGGCAAGGGGATCTCGAATATTATATTTAAGGAATTGGATAGGAGATACTGAACATCTGTGTCTCCTAAATATTGGTTTGTCTTAAAAAAAGGAGGTAACAAGTTTTTCTAGAGACCTTAAACATATATGCGTAAGCTTTTGGGTCAATGGAAGTGTTTGTTTAGGGAAAATTAAAAAAAAAGTATGTTCTGTCCAAAACTGTGAAGTGTAAATGACGCTCTAGCCCTTGAAAGGCTTGGGGGAGGGATAATACGACTCATGTTTTTGTAATTTCTGTTCATTTCACTTGATTATTCCTGATAACTTCTGTTTCTTATGG
>CM051276.1:16802002-16984502 GCA_027921565.1 Artemia sinica | reverse complement strand
TGGGGGGGGGGGCTAGTTGCCCTCCAATCACTTTCGACTATTGAAAAGGGCACTAGCCCTTTGAATTTCCAATCGAATGAACATTTTTTTAAGTTGCTATGACAACGCATTCTATAAAAACCTTATATATCCCCAGGGGAGAACTTACAACCCTTGCCCTGAAGGCTGTGGGGGAGTGTCCCCTCAAAAACATAATTTCTATCTAGAAATCAACTACGCTGAACAAAATGGCTATCTAAAAATTTTGATTGGATGTGTTTCGAGAAATGGTGGGCGTGGAAGGGGTGTTAGTAGCCTTCCAATCGCTCTCCACTATTAAAAAGGGCACAAGCCACTCCAATTTCCAATTGAATGAGCCCTTTTCGAAGTTTCTACGACAACTTATTCGATACGAAGTGCCTTGCTCTAAAGGAAAAAAATAATAAATGATACATTGTGCCAACCACGTTCTTATATGTCCTCAGGGCATATAAGGGCGTGGGGGGGGGGCTAGTTGCCCTTCAAGCACTTTCGACTATTAAAAAGGGCACTAGCCCTTACAACTTCCAATCGAGTGAGCCTTATTTGAAGTTTCTACGACAACCCCTTCATTAAAAACCTTATATATATATATATATATATATATATATTATATATATATATATATATATATATATATATATATATATATATATATTTGTGTATTTATGTATCTGTTACCGTGAATGTCTGCAAATGGCTTAATGTCGACATTCACCGGTGAATGTATATATATATATATATATATATATATATATATATATATATATATTATATATATATATATATAATATATATATATATATATATATATATATATATATATATATATATATATATATATATATATATATATATATAATATATATATATATATATATATATATATATAATACATATATATACATAAATATATATATAATATATATATATATATATATATATATATATATATATATATATATATATATATATATATATATTATATATATATATATATATATATATATATATATATATATATATATAGATATATATATATATATATATATATATATATATATAATATATATATATATATATATATATATATATATATATATATATATATATACATTCACCGGTGAATGTCGACATTAAGCCATTTGCAGACATTCACGGTAACAGATACATAAATACACAAATATATATATATATATATATATATATATATATATATATATATATATATATATATATATATATATATATATATATATATATATACATATATATATATATATATATATATATATATATATATATATATATATATATATATATATATATATATATATATATATATATATATATATATATATATATATATATTCTGTGAATACAACTTTTTTTCTTTACAGCAGTAACAGTTAAGTTTATTCCCTCATCCATTATTAAAAATTAATCAATCAAAGAAAATAACTAAGGTCATTCGTGAATAGAATTTAAACAGTTGTAGAATCTCTTCCCATCGTTCTTAGATCTAAAGATGGTAGGAATGCAAAGAACGTACAAAGGTTATCTTTCATAGTTTGCATATAAAGAGAGAAAAAAAAGTGCTGGTAGCACATGGAAAGATTGCTTCGTAACACACAGGAACTGATTTTCCATAAAATTAAAAGAAGGGTTTTCAGTTGAGGACCTTAACTAAATTAAAAAAAAAAACTGAAATAATATTTAAACTCAGGATATATTTATGAGGCAATGAAAACGTATATAAGTAACAAACTGGCCGCCAGCGCTGAGCATTCGGCAATCATAACTTAGCCCAAACTACATATATAAAACTACAAAAAAGAAGCCCGTGACTACGAAAAAAGAACTTATAGCTACATCTACTAGCTACATCTAGCTACAGATTACTAGCTATATCTGTTAGTCCAGGGGTAGAAGCTCTGGCTAGTTACCAGTAGATCAGACCCATTTTAAAGTTGAAAAAAATTTGCCAAAAATTGGCATAAAAATGAAAAAACAGCAACCCTTTCATGGGCTTAAGAAATGTTAACATCAATTCATAGTTGAATACTAAAGAGGAAAAACACATAACCTCTTTGATCTTGCTGGCAGAGACAATATGTCACTTTTTTCCAACCTCAAATTTATTCTTTCATTTAAATAAAAAAAAAATTATCCAAACATTTCAAAAGATACTGGTATGAATTGAAAGGTTCGGATGATTCCGATATAACTCGGTCTCTGTTCAGATCAATCCCGTCCAATTTACCCCATTCAACCCAACCCTCGTTCAACTCAGCCCTCGTTCAACTTAACCTTTGTTTAACTTAAACCCCCTTCAATTCAATACCATTCAACACAACCTCCGTGCAACTCAACTCCCATCGAGCTCAACCTATTCAACTCAATCCCAATTCAACTCAACCCCATTTAACCTAACCTACATACAAGTCTGGATTATACAAATAATTTCCTTTGCATCAAAACTGTCTAAAATAAGCAAATTATTTGGTTTTTAAACCACGTATCCTTGATTCGAAAATAGTTAGAACTTGGTCAGCCAAATAAATAAAAAAAAAAGTTTTTTCAACTGAAAGTAAGGAGCAGCATTAAAACTTAAAGCGAACAGAAATTATTACGAATATGAGGAGGTTCGCCCCCCTCGTCAATACCTCGCTCTTTACGCTTAAGTTCGAATTTTGTTCCAATTCGAATTTTGTTCCAATTCCTTAAGAACGACCGCTGAATCACAAAGGGTTTAATTAGAATAAATAGCTCTTTTGAAAGTACTAAAACAAACTGTAGCGTAAAGAGCGAGGTATTGACGAAGGGGGAAACCCCTCATATACGTAATAAATTCTGTTCGTTTTAAGTTTTAATGTCGCTCCTTACTTTCAGTTGAAAAAAACTGTTTTTAATTTAATTTCTTGTCGTTTTTTAAATAATAATTTTTTTCTGGGAAATCTGGCGCCCCCTACATGGAAAATTCACTTCCCTATGAAAAATTCCTCCATGGAATGATCCTCCTACGTAACCTTCTCCGCCCTAACCTCCCCCCTTAGGAAAAATCCTCCCTGAAAATGTCTATATACTTCCCAATTTTCGATACTATATGTAAACAATGGGCAAAGTTCACAACTTGCGGCCCTTCACCAGTAGAAAGGGAGGTGCTACTCCGAACCCCACACCATATATGGGCATAGAGTCCCTAGGGAGATGGTTTTCTCACTGAGAATGAAAAAACTGGATTTTTCTCACTTTTATGGATGTTTCTTGGACGGTTATGTGTGTTGGTCAATTTATTTGATGTATTTCATGGATGTCAACATCAATTTATGTCTGTTTTATGGTGTTTGTCAGTGAGAATGAAAAAACAGGATTTTTCTCACTTTGATGGATGTTTCATGGATGGTTATGTGTGTTGGTCAATTTATGGATGTTTTTATGGTTTTTGTCAGTGAGAATGAAAAAACAGGATTTTTCTCACTTTGATGGATGTTTTCTGGACGGTTATGTGTGTTGGTCAATTTATGGATGTTTTTCATGGATTTTGTCAGTGAGAATGAAAAAAACAGGATTTTCTCACTTTGATGGATGTTTCATGGATGGTTATGTGTGTTGGTCAATTTATGGATGTTTTTATGGTTTTTGTCAGTGAGAATGAAAAAACAGGATTTTTCTCACTTTGATGGATGTTTTCTGGACGGTTATGTGTGTTGGTCAATTTATGGATGTTTTTATGGTTTTTGTCAGTGAGAATGAAAAAACAGGATTTTTCTCACTTTGATGGATGTTTCATGGATGGTTATGTGTGTTGGTCAATTTATGGATGTTTTTATGGTTTTTGTCAGTGAGAATAAAAAAACAGGATTTTCTCACTTTGATGGATGTTTCATGGATGGTTATGTGTGTTGGTCAATTTATGGATGTTTTTATGGTTTTTCTCACTGAGAATGAAAAAACAGGATTTTTCTCACTTTGATGTGTTTTCAAGGTCGATTTATTATTGTTTCCAAGTGCATTGTCTCCGGGGCGAATGACACATGACACATGACACATGATACATGACACATGACACGACAAATGACACATGAAACATGACACATGACACGACACATGACACGACACATGACACATGACACATGACACAAGACACAGACACAGACACAGACATAGACAAACAATTGATTTCTGAGAAATTGATTACATAATCGGTAGAACCTTATAAGGAGCTCGTGAAGGGAGTCCAATATGGGCATAGAATGACGTAATCGACTAGGACAAATGGATTTCTGAGAGATTGATTACATAATCGGTAGAACCCTATCAGGAGGTCATGACGGGGGTCCATATATGGGCATAGAATGACGTAATCGACTAGGACAGTTGGAATATTTCAGTAGTGGTTTGTCGTGGTTTACCTTGTCACAGTTACATTCTATTAATTTTTCAAAGTTCATTTTCGATTTCTTTCGTTGAAATGCAAGAGTTGGAATATTTCAGTAGTGTTTTGTCATGGTTTACCTTGTCACAGTTACATTCTCTTGATTTTTCAAAGTTCATTTTGAATTTCTTTCGTTGAAATGCAAGAGTTGGAATATTTCAGTAGTGTTTTGTCGTGGTTTACTTTGTCACAGTTACATTTTCTTGATTTTTCAACGTTCATTGTGGATTTCTTTCGTTGAAATGCAAGAGTTGGAATATTTCAGTAGTGTTTTGTCGTGGTTTACCATGTCACAGTTACATTCTCTTGATTTTTCAAAGTTCATTTTGAATTTCTTTCGTTGAAATGCAAGAGTTGGAATATTTCAGTAGTGTTTGGTCGTGGTTTACCCTGTCATAGTTACATTCTCTTGATTTTTCAAAGTTCATTTTGAATTTCTTTCGTTGAAATGCAAGAGTTGGAATATTTCAGTAGTGTTTTGTCGTGGTTTACTTTGTCACAGTTACATTTTCTTGATTTTTCAAAGTTCATTTTGAATTTCTTTCGTGAAATGCAAGAGTTGGAATATTTCAGTAGTGTTTTGTCGTGGTTTACTGTGGTTTACCTTGTCACAGTTACACTTTCTTGATTTTTCAAAGTTCATTTTGAATTTCTTTCGTTGAAATGCAAGAGTTGGAATATTTCAGTAGTGTTTCGTTGTGGTTTACCTTGTCACACTTACATTCTCTTGATTTTTCAAAGTTCATTTCGAATTTCTTTCACTGAAATGCAAGAGATGGAATATTTCAGTAGTGTTCTGTCGTGGTTTACCTTGTCACAGTTACATTCTCTTGATTTTTCAAAGTTCATTTGAATTTCTTTCATTGAAATGCAAGAGTTGGATTATTTCAGTAGTGTTTTGTCATGGTTTACCATGTCACAGTTACATTCTCTTGATTTTTCAAAGTTCATTTTGAATTTCTTTCGTTGAAATGCAAGAGTTGGAATATTTCAGTAGTGTTTCGTTGTGGTTTACGTTGTCACAGTTACATTCTATTAATTTTTCAAAGTTCATTTTGAATTTCTTTCATTGAAATGCAAGAGTTGGATTATTTCAGTAGTGTTTTGTCATGGCTTACCATGTCACAGATACATTCTCTTGATTTTTCAAAGTTCATTTTGGATTTCATTCGTTGAAATGCAAGAGTTGGAATATTTCAGTAGTGTTCTGTCATTGTTTACCATGTCATAGTTACATTCTCTTGATTTTTCAAAGTTCATTTTGAATTTCTTTCGTTGAAATGCAAGAGTTGGAATATTTCAGTAGTGTTTCTGTCATTGTTTACCATGTCATAGTTACATTCTCTTGATTTTTCAAAGTTCATTTTGAATTTCTTTCGTTGAAATGCAAGAGTTGGAATATTTCAGTAGTGTTTTGTCATGGTTTACCATGTCACAGTTACATTCTCTTGATTTTTCAAAGTTTATTTTGAATTTCTTTCGTTGAAATGCGAGAGTTGGAATATTTCAGTAGTGTTCTGTCATTGTTTACCATGTCATAGTTACATTCTCTTGATTTTTCAAAGTTCATTTTGAATTTCTTTCGTTGAAATGCAAGAGTTGGAATATTTCAGTAGTGTTTTGTTGCGGTTTACCTTGTCACAGTTACATTCTCTTAATTTTTCAAAGTTCACTTTGGATTTTTTTCGTTGAAATGCAAGAGTTGGAATATTTCAGTAGTGTTTTGTCGTGGTTTACCTTGTCACAGTTACATTCTATTAATTTTTCAAAGTTCATTTTGAATTTCTTTCATTGAAATGTAAGAGTTGGATTATTTCAGTAGATTTTGTCATGGTTTACCTTGTCACAGACACATTCTCTTGATTTTTCAAAGTTCATTTTGGATTTCATTCGTTGAAATGCAAGAGTTGGAATATTTCAGTAGTGTTCTGTCATTGTTTACCATGTCACAGTTACATTCTCTTGATTTTTCAAAGTTCATTTTGAATTTCTTTCGTTGAAATGCAAGAGTTGGAATATTTCAGTAGTGTTTTGTTGCGGTTTACCTTGTCACAGTTACATTCTCTTAATTTTTCAAAGTTCATTTTGCATTTTTTTCGTTGAAATGCAAGAGTTGGAATATTTCAGTAGTGTTTTGTCATGGTTTACCTTGTCACAGTTACATTCTCTTGATTTTTCAAAGTTCTTTTTGAATTTCTTTCATTGAAATGCAAGAGTTGGAATATTTTAGTAGTGTTTTGTCATGGTTTACCTTGTCACAGTTACATTCTATTAATTTTTCAAAGTTCATTTTGAATTTCTTTCGTTGAAATGCAAGAGTTGGAATATTTAAGTAGTGTTTTGTCATGGTTTACCTTGTCACAGATACATTCTATTGATGTTTCAAAGTTCATTTCGAATTTCTTTCATTGAAATGCAAGAGTTGGAATATTTCAGTAGTGTTTTGTCGTGGTTTACCTTGTCACAGTTACATTCTCTTGATTTTTCAAAGTTCAATTGAATTTCTTTCATTGAAATGCAAGAGTTGGATTATTTCAGTAGTGTTTTGTTGTGCTTTACCTTGTCACAGTTACATTCTTTTAATTTTTCAAAGTTCATTTTTAATTTCTTTCATTGAAATGCAAGAGTTGGAATATTTCAGTAGTGTTTTGTCATGGTTTACCTTGTCACAGTTACATTCTCTTAATTTTTCAAAGTTCATTTTGGATTTCTTTCGTTGAAATGCAGGAGTTGGAATATTTCAGTAGTGTTTTGTCATGGTTTACCTTGTCACAGATACATTCTATTGATTTTTCAAAGTTCATTTCGAATTTCTTTCATTGAAATGCAAGAGTTGGAAAATTTCAGTAGTGTTTTGTCGCGGTTTACCTTGTCACAGTTACATTCTCTTGATTTTTCAAAGTTCATTTGAATTTCTTTCATTGAAATGCAAGAGTTGGAATATTTCAGTAGTGTTTTGTCGTGGTTTACCTTGTCACAGTTACATTCTCTTGATTTTTCAATGTTCATTTGAATTTCTTTCATTGAAATGGAAGAGTTGGATTATTTCAGTAGCGTTTTGTTGTGCTTTACCTTGTCACAGTTACATTCTCTTGATTTTTCAAAGTTCATTTCGAATTTCTTTCATTGAAATGCAAGAGTTGGAAAATTTCAGTAGTGTTTTGTCGCGGTTTACCTTGTCACAGTTACATTCTCTTGATTTTTCAATGTTCATTTGAATTTCTTTCATTGAAATGGAAGAGTTGGATTATTTCAGTAGCGTTTTGTTGTGCTTTACCTTGTCACAGTTACATTCTCTTGATTTTTCAAAGTTCATTTGAATTTCTTTCATTGAAATGGAAGAGTTGGATTATTTCAGTAGCGTTTTGTTGTGCTTTACCTTGTCACAGTTACATTCTCTTGATTTTTCAAAGTTCATATTGAATTTCTTTCATTGAAATGCAAGAGTTGGAATATTTCAGTAGTGTTTTGTCGTGGTTTACCTTGTCACAGTTACATTCTCTTGATTTTTCAATGTTCATTTGAATTTCTTTCATTGAAATGGAAGAGTTGGATTATTTCAGTAGCGTTTTGTTGTGCTTTACCTTGTCACAGTTGCATTCTCTTGATTTTTCAAAGTTCATTTGAATTTCTTTCATTGAAATGCAAGAGTTGGAATATTTCAGTAGTGTTTTGTCGTGGTTTACCTTGTCACAGTTACATTCTCTTAATTTTTCAAAGTTCATTTTGAATTTCTTTCGTTGAAATGCAAGAGTTGGAATATTTCAGTAGTGTTTTGTCATGGTTTACCTTGTCACAGATACATTCTCTTGATTTTTCATAGTTCATTTCGAATTTCTTTCTTTGAAATGCAAGAGTTGGAATATGTCAGTAGTGTTTTGTCGTGGTTTACCTTGTCACAGTTACATTCTCTTGATTTTTCAAAGTTCATTTGAATTTCTTACATTGTAATGCAAGAGTTGGATTATTTCAGTAGTGTTTTGCTGTGCTTTACCTTGTCACAGTTACATTCTCTTAATTTTTCAAAGTTCATTTTGAATTTCTTTCGTTGAAATGCGAGAGTTGGAATATTTCAGTAGTGTTTTGTCGTGGTTTACCATGTCACAGTTATATTCTCTTGATTTTTCAAAGTTCATTTCGGATTTCTTTCGTTGAAATGCAAGAGTTGGAATATTTCAGTAGTGTTTTGTTGTGGTTTACCTTAACACAGTTACATTCTCTTAATTTTTCAAAGTTCATTTTGAATTTCTATCGTTGAAATGCAAGAGATGGAATATTTCAGTAGTGTTTTGTTGCAGTTTACCTTGTCACAATTACATTTTCTTGATTTTTCAAAGTTCATTTTGAATTTCTTTCGGTGAAATGCAAGAGTTGGAATATTTCAGTAGTGTTTTGATATGGTTTACCTTGTCACAGTTACATTCTCTTGATTTTTCAAAGTTCATTTTGAATTTCTTTCATTGAAATGCAAGAGTTATAATATTTCACTAGTGTTTTGTCATGGTTTACCATGTCACAGTTATATTCTCTTGATTTTTCAAAGTTCATTTCGGATTTCTTTCGTTGAAATGCAAGAGTTGGAATATTTCAGTAGTGTTTTGTTGCGGTTTACCTTGTCAGAGTTACATTCTCTTAATTTTCAAAGTTCATTTTGAATTTCTATCGTTGAAATGCAAGAGTTGGAATATTTCAGTAGTGTTTTGTTGTAGTTTACCTTGTCACAATTACATTTTCTTGATTTTTCAAAGTTCATTTTGAATTTCTTTCGATGAAATGAAAGAGTTGGAATATTTCAATAGTGTTTTGTCATGGTTTACCTTGTCAGACTTACATTCTCTTAATTTTTCAAAGTTCATTTTGGTTTTATTTCGGTGAAATGCAAGAGTTGGAATATTTCAGTAGTGTTTTGATGTGGTTTACCTTGTCACAGTTACATTCTCTTGATTTTTCAATGTTCATTTGAATTTCTTTCATTGAAATGGAAGAGTTGGATTATTTCAGTAGCGTTTTGTTGTGCTTTACCTTGTCACAGTTACATTCTCTTGATTTTTCAAAGTTCATTTGAATTTCTTTCATTGAAATGCAAGAGTTGGAATATTTCAGTAGTGTTTTGTCGTGGTTTACCTTGTCACAGTTACATTCTCTTAATTTTTCAAAGTTCATTTTGAATTTCTTTCGTTGAAATGCAAGAGTTGGAATATTTCAGTAGTGTTTTGTCATGGTTTACCTTGTCACAGATACATTCTCTTGATTTTTCATAGTTCATTTCGAATTTCTTTCATTGAAATGCAAGAGTTGGAATATGTCAGTAGTGTTTTGTCGTGGTTTACCTTGTCACAGTTACATTCTCTTGATTTTTCAAAGTTCATTTGAATTTCTTACATTGTAATGCAAGAGTTGGATTATTTCAGTAGTGTTTTGCTGTGCTTTACCTTGTCACAGTTACATTCTCTTAATTTTTCAAAGTTCATTTTGAATTTCTTTCGTTGAAATGCGAGAGTTGGAATATTTCAGTAGTGTTTTGTCGTGGTTTACCATGTCACAGTTATATTCTCTTGATTTTTCAAAGTTCATTTCGGATTTCTTTCGTTGAAATGCAAGAGTTGGAATATTTCAGTAGTGTTTTGTTGTGGTTTACCTTAACACAGTTACATTCTCTTAATTTTTCAAAGTTCATTTTGAATTTCTATCGTTGAAATGCAAGAGTTGGAATATTTCAGTAGTGTTTTGTTGTAGTTTACATTGTCACAATTACATTTTCTTGATTTTTCAAAGTTCATTTTGAATTTCTTTCGGTGAAATGCAAGAGTTGGAATATTTCAGTAGTGTTTTGATATGGTTTACCTTGTCACAGTTACATTCTCTTGATTTTTCAAAGTTCATTTTGAATTTCTTTTATTGAAATGCAAGAGTTATAATATTTCACTAGTGTTTTGTCATGGTTTACCATGTCACAGTTACATTCTCTTGATTTTTCAAAGTTCATTTTGAATTTCTTTCGTTGAAATGCAAGAGTTGGAATATTTCAGTAGTGTTTTGTTGCGGTTTACCTTGTCACAGTTACATTCTCTTAATTTTTCAAAGTTCATTTTGAATTTCTATCATTGAAATGCAAAAGTTGGAATATTTCAGTAGTGTTTTGTCGTGGTTTACCTTGTCACAGTTACATTTTCTTGATTTTTCAAAGTTCATTTTGAATTTCTTTCGATGAAATGAAAGAGTTGGAATATTTCAATAGTGTTTTGTCATGGTTTACCTTGTCAGACTTACATTCTCTTAATTTTTCAAAGTTCATTTTGGTTTTATTTCGGTGAAATGCAAGAGTTGGAATATTTCAGTAGTGTTTTGATGTGGTTTACCTTGTCACAGTTACATTCTCTTGATTTTTCAAAGTTCATTTTGGTTTTATTTCAGTGAAATGCAAGAGTTGGAATATTTCAGTAGTGTTTTGTCGTGGTTTACCATGTCACAGTTACATTCTCTTGATTTTTCAAAGTTCATTTTGAATTTCTTTCGTTGAAATGCAAGAGTTGGATTATTTCAGTAGTGTTTTATCGTGGTTTACCTTGTCACAGTTACATTCTCTTGATTTTTCAAAGTTCATTTTGAATTTCTTTCGTGAAATTCAAGAGTTGGAATATTTCAGTAGTGTTTTGTCGTGGTTTACTTTGTCACAGTTACATTCTCTTGATTTTTTAAAGTTCATTTTGAATTTCTTTCGTGAAATGCAAGAGTTGGAATATTTCAGTAGTGTTTTGTCGTGGTTTACTGTGTCACAGTTACATTCTCTTGATTTTTCAAAGTTCATTTTTGAATTTCTTTCATTGAAATGTGTTTTGTTGTGCTTTACCTTGACACAGTTACATTTTCTTGACTTTTCAAAGTTCATTTTGAATTTCTTTCGTGAAATGCAAGAGTTGGAATATTTCAGTAGTGTTTTGTCGTGGTTTACTGTGGTTTACCTTGTCACAGTTACACTTTCTTGATTTTTGAAAGTTCATTTTGAATTTCTTTCGTTGAAATGCAAGAGTTGGAATATTTCAGTAGTGTTTTGTTGTGGTTTACCTTGTAACACTTATATTCTCTTGATTTTTCAAAGTTCATTTCGAATTTCTTTCATTGAAATGCAAGAGTTGGAATATTTCAGTAGTGTTTTGTCGTGGTTTACTGTGTCACAGTTACATTCTCTTGATTTTTCAAAGTTCATTTTTGAATTTCTTTCATTGAAATGTGTTTTGTTGTGCTTTACCTTGACACAGTTACATTTCTTGATTTTTCAAAGTTCATTTTGAATTTCTTTCGTGAAACGCAAGAGTTGGAATATTTCAGTAATGTTTTGTCGTGGTTTACTGTGGTTTACCTTGTCACAGTTACACTTTCTTGATTTTTGAAAGTTCATTTTGAATTTCTTTCGTTGAAATGCAAGAGTTGGAATATTACAGTAGAGTTTTGTCGTGGTTTACCTTGTCACAGTTACATTCTATTAATTTTTCAAAGTTCATTTTGAATTTCTTTCATTGAAATGCAAGAGTTGGATTATTTCAGTAGTGTTTTGTCATGGTATACTATGTCACAGATACATTCTCTTGATTTTTCAAAGTTCATTTTGGATTTCATTCGTTGAAATGCAAGAGTTGGAATATTTCAGTAGTGTTCTGTCATTGTTTACCATGTCACAGTTACATTCTCTTGATTTTTCAAAGTTCATTTTGAATTTCTTTCGTTGAAATGCAAGAGTTGGAATATTTCAGTAGTGTTTTGTCGTGGTTTACTGTGGTTTACCTTGTCACAGTTACACTTTCTTGATTTTTCAAAGTTCATTTTGACTTTCTTTCGTTGAAATGCAAGAGTTGGAATATTTCAGTAGTGTTTTGTTGTGGTTTACCTTGTCACACTTACATTCTCTTCATTTTTCAAAGTTCATTTCGAATTTCTTTCATTGAAATGCAAGAGTTGGAATATTTCAGTAGTGTTCTGTCGTGGTTTACCTTGTCACAGTTACATTCTCTTGATTTTTCAAAGTTCATTTGAATTTCTTTCATTGAAATGCAAGAGTTGGATTATTTCAGTAGTTTTTTGTCATGGTTTACCATGTCACAGTTACATTCTCTTGATTTTTCAAAGTTCATTTTGAATTTCTTTCGTTGAAATGCAAGAGTTGGAATATTTCAGTAGTGTTTTGTCGTGGTTTACCTTGTCACAGCTACATTCTATTAATTTTTCAAAGTTCATTTTGAATTTCTTTCATTGAAATGTAAGAGTTGAATTATTTCAGTAGTGTTTTGTCATGGTTTACCTTGTCACAGATACATTCTCTTGGTTTTTCAAAGTTCATTTTGGATTTCATTCGTTGAAATGCAAGAGTTGGAATATTTCAGTAGTGTTCTGTCATTGTTTACCATGTCACAGTTACATTCTCTTGATTTTTCAAAGTTCTTTTTGAATTTCTTTCATTGAAATGCAAGAGTTGGAATATTTCAGTAGTGTTTTGTCATGGTTTACCTTGTCACAGTTACATTCTATTAATTTTTCAAAGTTCATTTTGAATTTCTTTCGTTGAAATGCAAGAGTTGGAATATTTCAGTAGTGTTTTGTCATGGTTTACCTTGTCACAGATACATTCTATTGATTTTTCAAAGTTCATTTCGAATTTCTTTCATTGAAATGCAAGAGTTGGAATATTTCAGTAGTGTTTTGTCGTGGTTTACCTTGTCACAGTTACATTCTCTTGATTTTTCAAAGTTCATTTGAATTTCTTTCATTGAAATGCAAGAGTTGGAATATTTCAGTAGTGTTTTGTTGTGGTTTACCTTGTCACAGTTACATTCTCTTAATTTTTCAAAGTTCATTTTGAATTTCTATCATTGAAATGCAAGAGTTGGAATATTTCAGTAGTGTTTTGTCGTGGTTTACCTTGTCACAGTTACATTCTCTTGATTTTTCAAAGTTCATTTTGAACTTCTTTCGATGAAATGAAAGAGTTGGAATATTTCAATAGTTTTTTGTCATGGTTTACCTTGTCAGACTTACATTCTCTTAATTTTTCAAAGTTCATTTTGGTTTTATTTCGGTGAAATGCAAGAGTTGGAATATTTCAGTAGTGTTTTGATGTGGTTTACCTTGTCACAGTTACATTCTCTTGATTTTTCAAAGTTCATTTTGGTTTTATTTCAGTGAAATGCAAGATTTGGAATATTTCAGTAGTGTTTTGTTGTGGTTTACCATGTCACACTTACATTCCCTTAATTTTTCAAAGTTCATTTTGGATTTCTTTCGATGAAATGCAAGAGTTGGAATATTTCAATAGTGTTTTGTCTTGGTTTACCTAGTCACAGTTACATTCTCTTAATTTTTCAAAGTTCATTTTGAATTTTTTTCGTTGAAATGCAAGAGTTGGAATATTTCAGTAGTGTTTTGTCATGGCTTACCTTGTCACAGTTACATTCTCTTGATTTTTCAAAGTTCATTTTGAATTTCTTTCATTGAAATGCAAGAGTTGGAATATTTCAGTAGTGTTTTGTTGTGGTTTACCTTGTCACAGATACATTCTCTTAATTTTTCAAAGTTCATTTTGAATTTCTTTCGTTGAAATGCAAGAGTTGGAATATTTCAGTAGTGTTTTGTCATGGCTTACCTTGTCACAGTTACATTCTCTTAATTTTTCAAACTTCATTTTGAATTTCTTTCGTTGAAATGCAAGAGTTGAAATATTTCAGTAGTGTTTTGTCATGGTTTACCTTGTCACAGATACATTCTCTTGATTTTCCAAAGTTCATTTTGAATTTCATTCGTTGAAATGCAAGAGTTGGAATATTTCAGTAGTGTTTTGTCGTGGTTTACCTTGTCACAGTTACATTCTCTTGATTTTTCAAAGTTCATTTTGGATTTCTTTCGTTGAAATGCAAGAGTTGGATTATTTCAGTAGTGTTTTGTCGTGGTTTACCATGTCACAGTTACATTCTCTTGATTTTTCAAAGTTCATTTTGGATTTCTTTCGTTGAAATGTAAGAGTTGGAATATCTCAGTAGTGTTTTGTCGTGTTTTACTTTGTCACAAATACATTCTCTTGATTTTTCAAAGTTCATTATGGATTTCTTTCGTTGAAATATGTTTTGTTGTGCTTTACCTTGACACAGTTACATTTTCTTGATTTTTGTTAGGTTAGGTTAGGTTAGGATAGATCAAGTTAGGTTAGGTTAAATTAGGTTAGGTTAGCCTACGTACGCGCGCGTACGTAGGCTAACCTAACCTAACTTAACCTAACCTAACCTATCTTGATCTATCCTAACCTAACCTAGCAAAAATCAAGAAAATGTAACTGTGTCAAGGTAAAACACAACAAAACATATTTCAACGAAAGAAATCCACAATGAACTTTGAAAAATCAAGAGAATGTAACTGTGACAAAGAAAACACGACAAAAAACTACTGAAATATTCCAACTCTTGCATTTCAATGAAAGAAATTCAAATGAACTTTGAAAAATCAAGAGAATGTAACTGTGACAAGGTAAACCACGACAGAACACTACTGAAATATTCCAACTCTTGCATTTCAACGAATGAAATCCAAAATGAACTTTGAAAAATCAAGAGAATGTATCTGTGACAAGGTAAACCATGACAAAACACTACTGAAATAATCCAACTCTTGCATTTCAACGAAAGAAATTCAAAATGAACTTTGAAAAATTAATAGAATGTAACTGTGACAAGGTAAACTACAACAAAACACTACTGAAATATTCCAACTCTTGCATTTCAACGAAAGAAATTCAAAATGAACTTTGAAAAATCAAGAGAATGTAACTGTGACATGGTAAACCATGACAAAACACTACTGAAATAATCCAACTCTTGCATTTCAATGAAAGAAATTCAAATGAACTTTGAAAAATCAAGAGAATGTAACTGTGACAAGGTAAACCACGACAGAAACACTACTGAAATATTCCAACTCTTGCATTTCAATGAAAGAAATTCGAAATGAACTTTGAAAAATCAAGAGAATGTAAGTGTGACAAGGTAAACCACAACAAAACACAACTGAAATATTCCAACTCTTGCATTTCAACGAAAGAAATTCAAAATGAACTTTGAAAAATCAAGAAAGTGTAACTGTGACAAGGTAAACCACAGTAAACCACGACAAAACACTACTGAAATATTCCCACTCTTGCATTTCAACGAAAGAAATTCAAAATGAACTTTGAAAAATCAAGAGAATGTAACTGTGACATGGTAAACAATGACAGAACACTACTGAAATATTCCAACTCTTGCATTTCAACGAATGAAATCAAAAATGAACTTTGAAAAATCAAGAGAATGTATCTGTGACATGGTAAACCATGACAAAACACTACTGAAATAATCCAACTCTTGTATTTCAATGAAAGAAATTCAAAATGAACTTTGAAAAATTAATAGAATGTAACTGTGAGAAGGTAAACCACGACAAAACACTACTGAAATATTCCAACTCTCGCATTTCAACGAAAGAAATTCAAAATGAACTTTGAAAAATCAAGAGAATGTAACTGTGACATGGTAAACCATGACAAAACACTACTGAAATAATCCAACTCTTGCATTTCAATGAAAGAAATTCAAATGAACTTTGAAAAATCAAGAGAATGTAACTGTGACAAGGTAAACCACGACAGAACACTACTGAAATATTCCAACTCTTGCATTTCAATGAAAGAAATTCGAAATGAACTTTGAAAAATCAAGAGAATGTAAGTGTGACAAGGTAAACCACAACAAAACACTACTGAAATATTCCAACTCTTGCATTTCAACGAAAGAAATTCAAAATGAACTTTGAAAAATCAAGAAAGTGTAACTGTGACAAGGTAAACCACAGTAAACCCCGACAAAACACTACTGAAATATTCCAACTCTTGCATTTCAACGAAAGAAATTCAAAATCAACTTTGAAAAATCAAGAGAATGTAACTGTGACAAGGTAAACCACGACAGAACACTACTGAAATATTCCAACTCTCGCATTTCAAGAAAGAAATTCGAAATCAACTTTGAAAAATCAAGAGAATGTAAGTGTGACAAGGTAAACCACAACAAAACACTACTGAAATATTCCCAACTCTTGCATTTCAACGAAAGAAATTCAAAATGAACTTTGAAAAATCAAGAAAGTGTAACTGTGACAAGGTAAACCACAGTAAACCCCGACAAAACACTACTGAAATATTCCAACTCTTGCATTTCACGAAAGAAATTCAAAATCAACTTTGAAAAATCAAGAAAATGTAACTGTGTCAAGGTAAAGCACAACAAAACACATTTCAATGAAAGAAATTCAAAAATGAACTTTGAAAAATCAAGAGAATGTAACTGTGACACAGTAAACCACGACAAAACACTACTGAAATATTCCAACTCTTGCATTTCACGAAAGAAATTCAAAATGAACTTTAAAAAATCAAGAGAATGTAACTGTGACAAAGTAAACCACGACAAAACACTACTGAAATATTCCAACTCTTGCATTTCACGAAAGAAATTCACAATGAACTTTGAAAAATCAAGAAAGTGTAACTGTGACAAGGTAAACCACAGTAAACCACGACGAAACACTACTGAAATATTCCGACTCTTGCATTTCACGAAAGAAATTCAAAATCAACTTTGAAAAATCAAGAAAATGTAACTGTGTCAAGGTAAAGCACAACAAAACACATTTCAATGAAAGAAATTCAAAAATGAACTTTGAAAAATCAAGAGAATGTAACTGTGACACAGTAAACCACGACAAAACACTACGGAAATATTCCAACTCTTGCATTTCACGAAAGAAATTCAAAATGAACTTTAAAAAATCAAGAGAATGTAACTGTGACAAAGTAAACCACGACAAAACACTACTGAAATATTCCAACTCTTGCATTTCACGAAAGAAATTCAAAATGAACTTTGAAAAATCAAGAGAATGTAACTGTGACAAGGTAAACCACGATAAGACACTACTGAAATATTCCAACTCTTGCATTTCAACGAAAGAAATTCAAAATGAACTTTGAAAAATCAAGAGAGTGTAACTGTGACATGGTAAACCACGACAAAACACTACTGAAATATTCCAACTCTTACATTTCAAGGAAAGAAATTCCAAAATGAACTTTGAAAAATCAAGAGAATGTAACTGTGACAAAGTAAACCACGACAAAACACTACTAAAATATTTCAACTCTTGCATCTTACGAAAGAAATTCAAAAATGAACTTTGAAAAATCAAGAAAATGTAACTGTGACAAGGTAAACCACAACAAAACACTACTGAAATATTCCAACTCTTGCATTTCACGAAAGAAATTCAAAATGAACTTTAAAAAATCAAGAGAATGTAACTGTGACAAAGTAAACCACGACAAAACACTACTGAAATATTCCAACTCTTGGATTTCACGAAAGAAATCCACAATGAACTTTGAAAAATCAAGAGAATGTAACTGTGACAAGGTAAACCACGATAAGACACTACTGAAATATTCCATCTCTTGCATTTCAACGAAAGAAATCCACAATGAACTTTGAAAAATCAAGAGAATGTAACTGTGACATGGTAAACCACGACAAAACACTACTGAAATATTCCAACTCTTGCATTTCAACGAAAGAAATCCACAATGAACTTTGAAAAATCAAGAAAATGTAACTGTGACAAAGTAAACCACGACAAAACACTACTGAAAATATTCCAACTCTTGCATTTCAACGAAAGAAATTCAAAATGAACTTTAAAAAATCAAGAAAATGTAACTGTGACAAGGTAAACCATGACAAAACACTACTGAAATATTCCAACTCTTGCATTTCAACGAAAGAAATCCAAAATGAACTTTGAAAAATTAAGAGAATGTAACTGTGACAAGGTAAACCACAACAAACCACTACTGAAATATTCCAACTGTCCTAGTCGATTACGTCATTCTATGCCCATATATGGACCCCCGTCATGACCTCTTGATAGGGTTCTACCGATTATGTAATCAATTTCTCAGAAATCCATTTGTCCTAGTCGATTACGTCATTCTATGCCCATATATGGACTCCCGTCACGAGCTCCTGATAGGGTTCTACCGATTATGTAATCAATTTCTCAGAAATCAATTGTGTGTCTATGTCTGTGTCTGTGTCATGTGCCATGTGTCATGTGTCATGTGTCGTGTCATGTGTCGTGTCATGTGTCATGTGTCATTCGCCCCGGAGACAATGCACTTGGAAACAATAAATAAATCGACCTTGAAAACACATCAAAGTGAGAAAAATCCTGTTTTTTCATTCTCAGTGAGAAAAACCATAAAAACATCCATAAATTGACCAACACACATAACCATCCATGAAACATCCATCAAAGTGAGAAAAATCCTGTTTTTTCATTCTCACTGACAAAAACCATAAAACATACATAAATTGACCAAGACACATAACCATCCATGAAACATCCATCAAAGTGAGAAAAATCCTGTTTTTTCATTCTCAATGACAAAAACCATAAAAACATCCATAAATTGACCAACACACATAACCGTCCAGAAAACATCCATCAAAGTGAGAAAAATCCCGTTTTTTCATTCTCACTGACAAAAACCATAAAAACATCCATAAATTGACCAACACACATAACCATCCATGAAACATCCATCAAAGTGAGAAAAATCCTCTTTTTTCATTCTCACTGACAAAAACCATAAAAACATCCATAAATTGACCAACACACATAACCGTCCAGAAAACATCCATCAAAGTGAGAAAAATCCTTTTTTTTCATTCTCACTGACAAAAACCATAAAACAGACATAATTGATGTTGACATCCATGAAAAACATAAAATAAATTGACCAACACACATAACCGTCCAAGAAACATCCATAAAAGTGAGAAAAATCTTGTTTTTCATTCTCAGTGAGAAAACCATCTCCCTAGGGACTCTATGCCCATATATGGTGTGGGGTTCGGAGTAGCACCTCCCTTTCTACTTTCGCCCGAGAACTAAGGGGGATTGTCATCCTCAAAGACATAGTTATTAGTCTTTCGACTATGCTGAACAACGTGGCTATCTCAAAATTTTGATCGAGTGACTTTGGGGAAAAATGAGCGTGGGAGGGGGCCTAGTTGCCCTCCAATTTTTTGTCACTTAAAAAGGGCACTGGAACTTTTAATATCCGTGCGAACAAGCTCTCTTGCGATATTCTAGGACCACTGGGTCGATACGATCACCCCTGGGAAGAAAAAAAAATAAAATAAACACGCATCTGTGATCTTTCTTCTGGCAAAAAAAATACAAAATTCCACATTTTTGCAGATAGGAGCTTGAAACCTCTACAATTGGGTTCTCTGATACGATGAATATAACGGTGTGATTTTCATTTAGGGGGCTTCCCCCTTTTTTCGAAAATAAGGCAAATATTCTCAGGCTCGTAACTTCTGATGGGTAAGACAAAACTTAATAAAACTTATATATTTGAAATCGACATAAAAGTCCGATTGTTTTGATGTATCTACTGGTGTCAAAATTCCGTTTTTTAGAATTTAGGTTACCAATGAGCCGGGTCGCTTCTTACTTACAGTTCGTTACTGCGAACTGTTTGACATCAAAACGTTGGCTAGTTTAAAAAAAATATGTAAGCTATACGTTCGCGTGTCCTTTTGTCAAAGCTGGCTCTATTCTCTTGAATAATGCAAAGAAAAAGCATAAAAAAGATAGAAAAGAGAAAATTTTAGACACGTTCTTATAATTAATCGTATGATTGTGCTGATAACGCTAAATAGCGCAAGTTGTAGTTTTTTTTTCAAAAGAAAAACTTGATATTTTTTATCTTATTTGGGGAGGGGTGAGGGGTTGATAGCATGAAATAGCTTTCTGTGTACATGCCGGCCTCACTATTCTAGGAAGTATAGGGGTGACTCTGGTCCTAGATACCAGATAAGTTTGCGTAGAGAAAACTTGATTAACCCTGACAAGCAATCTGACCAAGGGCGGTCAGTTACATTTCCCCCGGGGGTGAAGACTTAAGAAGTTTTTCTTTTCGCCAGGAAAGTGCCGCATTTCTTTTCCAGTACAAAAAATTTGCATTTTTAAAATATCGTTAGTCTTTTAGCAGCGGGTGCTGAATTTATCCCCCCCCCCTCTCTTGACATTCTTGCACTTAAGGATTTTACTGTGACACGATAAGGACGAACTATGTTCCTAGATTGTTTCCAGATAACAATTCTCAGCCAACGACGGACTAAAAAGAGAATTATTACACTAATGACTTTTTATCTTAAATCAACTGTAGCTTTAGTAGAATGACCATGTATATATTCCCCTTTACTTCATTCATTAATCTTCTTTGACTGGCTCACACAGGATAATTTAAGCTTTCTGTTGCATTTCCATCTAAATGGCTTATGACTATTGTGTTATTCTTGCGTGACGGATAGGAAAGCACGTTCTTTTCGGAGAAAGAAGCAATTTAGAAAGTAAACAAAGTCTGTTTTGAAGGAGTTTTGTTTTATTTGAAATAGAATAGTACGATATTTGGGAAAATTAGAAGATTATTCCCGCAAAAAAAGAGCAAGATTCCTAAGCAATCCCCCCATTCTTAGCAATCCCAGATTCTTAAGCAAGATTAAACCCCGTCCACCCCCCCCCCAAAAAAAAAAAATCCGACCCATAAAAACGTAACAAAATTGCATGGTACCGACTTTTTGATATATTTTTTAAATTTATTTTTTGTAAGTAAAGTTTTTTTTTTTTAATATTGCTTAAACTCGCTTATTACTGTGATAGAAAATCACAAAAAGGGTATAAAACCTTTGGGGTGGTAAACACAGATGCACCAAGGAGGGTAGCTTGTAAAAGGAGTATCCCACTGTTTTACACCTTGCTGATTCGCGTTTTGATGAGTACATAGCAGTAGTAATAACACTTGGCGCAAGTATTATACATGCCGTTACGCATATTGGTCAAACTCTGTATGTCGTAGCAACAATCAACACTCACTGTCTTGGATTACTCCCACTACCTAGTTAAAGCAATTGTATATGTTGACTAAACTCGATAATCTGCAAAAGTTTAGAAGGTCAAATTTGAAATGAGAAAAGCGACAAGAAAATTTAACTTTTTTTCAAGAAGCTAAAAATTTGTTTAGCAGAGTGACTTTATATAACTCATTTTTGTGTTGATCATGTATACGTTGCCACTTGTCAATCGTGGATATATTTTTATTTTTTTGGGGGGGGGACTAAATATAACTATTTGGCAACCAAGAAAATCTCACGAAGATTCAGGGGACTAAATATAAAGCATGAAATTTCTGAGATGTGGGCGAGAACCTGGACACAAAGCTTCCTTCATGTGTAGCTGCCTGTAATCGTTGTCCAAACATAGAAGCATTTTCAAAAACGTTAATTACCCGCTAGTCCGGGTGGCTTAAGAAAAAAAGCACTGCAACACAGAAATGAACCATTCAGAGCTGAAAACAAATAACCCAACAATGCAAATTTTTGTATAGAATTCAATATAAAATATAAGATAATACCATAACTATAAGATAATAAACTTGTTTGATTTCAATATAATGATTATTTGATAAAAAAAAAAACTATTTTTACGGGTTGGTATGGTTATATGTTGAATTGTGGAGAATGTGTTGAAGTTGATTTTGGTATGGACTTGCTCAAATTAGCCTCTAAGCATGATTTTAGCCATCGATGGGCAAAATGTGTTAGTTTCTTTTTCCTGTGTTTATTCACCGGTTTAGCCCTTATGAATATGTGTGTTACGCAAACAATCTGAATTTGAGCTACCCAAACAATGAAACAGTGACATGACACGATTACCACAGTTTGATCTCAGATTTTTCATTTCCAGATGAGAGTACCATCAAAAATGGTACTAACTTATATGGTGGCCTACAATATTACGTATTTTTATTGTACAATACATACTTGTACGTGTTGCATATATATTTAGCTTTTGAATAACCTAAATTACACGAAAAAGATGCCCAGGTTTGTATACAGAAAAGGAAAAAAAGAAGTAAAAAGGACTTACCTATGCTTAAAATAGGACCAAATACTGTTGAATCTTGCACTGTTGAGCAGTTCCATCTTCGATTTCGAAACTGCCATTGGCATTCAGCTATTCCCTGTCTAGCACCCCTTCCAACAAATCCCATATGATCTTGATATAATTGACACAATTTTGACTGGCCTGGCGATAGTCCAGGAATTTGGGTGCATAATGGTTGTGCACCAACGACATATAACTGTGGGTTTCGCCAAACTTCGTAACCCTGTACGCCTAAATTCCTAGAAAGATATTTTTGTGAGATACCAAAATATTAAAAGAAATGAATATAAAAAAGACATTTGTTCAAACGCTACTTTCAAATTATACTGACACGAATAGCTATAACTGTAGACGTTCTAGAATCATCCCACGCCTGAGGTACCCTTTCCCAATTTCAAAATGCAATTCAGTAGATGGATAAAAGTAAATCTCAGCTATAGAATGATGGTAAAATTGTTCTCTGATGCTAAAACGATAAAACCGTGACCTGCAGAAAAATAATAATACAAAAACCTTGTAAAAGAAATATAAATATACCTTAAACGGCTATTGTGGAAAATGACTACTACTGCTAACAACTCACCGTGGTACTAAATCACCTGAGGTCAATACAGCCACACACACTCCTTCATCATAATCTATTCAAAGCATCCAGCTTCACACTCTCCCGGGAAGTTCGCATTTCCCTTGAATATTTCTTTACAACATCCTCTCACCCCAACCGCGGACAACCTGATTTCTGTTTACCCCAAGACGGCTGGCCGAAAAAGACAATCTTCGGAAATCTGTCATCCTTCATCCGAAGAACGTGCCCTAGTCGTCTCAACCTTTCTCTCGTTCTAGCCCTAGAACGTGGGACAGAACCACACTCTTAGTACAGCCTACTGTTTGAATTACGGTCAGTCAGCCGGGTACCCAAAACAATCCTTAGGGTTAGGTGATTTCTTTGGAAAACAGTTATCAAATCTCCTCCATTTTTCGGAGCGCCCATGCTTCAGAACCATACTTGACCACTGTCATCATAATAGTTTCTAATATTCTAATCTTGGTTCGCAGACCTATGTGTAAAATGAGATGTTCTTTTATCTTTATTTGGTATATGTGATATGTCCTTTATGTCTCTTCGATGTTTTATTATGTTTTTTGGTATATGTGATTTTTCCCGGTATATGTGATGGTACCTTTATTTGGTACCGAATAATGATACCGAATAAAGAAAAGATAAACACTGCCTTTATTTTCATTCGGTACACTGATAAACTCTAAAGAACGTGCAATCCTTCAATCATGAGGAATGCAACATTACATAAGACAGGTGAATTTCAATTACCTCAACCGAACCTTATAATTTAATTCAATTAATAATTTTGACATTCCGATACACGGACTTAGTCATCAATTCCCATACAATAATGATGAAAAAAAGTTAATTTGTCTTGATGTAATTATGATAAAAGATTCATTTATCACAGGGCGTCCAGAACTATAATGGTTAGGAAGCATAAATGGGCAACAACATCAAAGGGAGTTAGGGATGAGATTAATCATTCTTTTGATAAATGGAACGCCCCTTTGCCAGGTGGGGTACCTTGTCTTTGTGAGGTAAAGGATTTAAAAAAGAATAGAGATAACGGAACTGCTGATACAAAAAAACTTGAGAACATATTTTCTTAGGGATTAAAATGAATTTTTTCGCAAAGCACATTGATACATTCCTTGACTAAATTGTTCATGCTGGACTGATCTGTTCAAGTCGGAGCTTAACATTTTGTCTGTTCGAGACAGGTCGAATTTTTAAGTCAAAGCTTTTCAAACAGCTGTACGGTGTTCAAACCTCGTTTAAATAAATCGTGAATGTATTGATTGTGTCTGTATTGATGTCTAGCCATACGTCAATACACATGAAAGGCATGTAGTCATAATTTTTTGGGGGACGGGGTTTAAATAATAGAAAACTGGAGAGGGCAATAAAAAAATTATAATTTGAACAAAAAGTGCCTGAGAACTCAAGAAAATTTGGAATTGGGTAAGGCGATCCCCGGGACTCTCCCACTGCGTACGTAGGCCTATCTAACTTTAGACCCCCCTCCTAACTATAAATTTATATTGAAAAAATCTAATTTCTAAAACAGTGTTGAAGTATAAAAACAAAGATTTGAAAAGAGAGCTTCGTATAAAATATTCATTGTCACATTTATATCACCATTAATAATTAGAATTAGGCATTAATAATTAGGCATTCAGATTTACGGAATTTTAAGGCAGGTCCGAATTTGGATCACCGTACATGAAAAATTAAAGCGAAATTTGCATGTTAATTTTGGCAAAGTCCCCCCCCCGTGTAAAATTTCCTCTGCAAAGTTCACTGATTCTAGGCTGTGTAATATCAGTTAGGGGCACAAAAAAGCTAGCAAAATAATGTTTCAAAAAGCTGAAATCGTAAATACATGAAATTCTTTTTCTTTGCTGTAAAAATGTAATAAAGAAAACAGATAATGATATACTGTTTTTATTGATAATAATAAACAAAAGTTTGAATACTCACTCACCTATTATATAGTTTCAGAAAATGTAGTTACTGCAAATTCTAGAGCCATTTTCCCACTTCATAAATCAAAGAAAATGATCAGTTAACAATTTCATTAAGTAGCGTAAAGGGCGAGGTATTGAGGAATGGGTAACCCTTTTCATATACGTGATAATTTCTGTTCGTTTTAGTTTTGATGTTGCTCCTCACTTTCAGTTGATGAAACCTATTCTTTTTAATTTAATTTCTGATCTTTTTTAAATAATGCCGGGAAATCTGGCTTCCCCCTCCGCGGTAAGTTCCTTCTCCCTATTGTAAATCCCTCCATGTAAAGTTATTCCCAAATAAAACACCCCCCACCAGGAAAATTTCACTCTAGACAATTCCATTCTAGCTGAAAATTACCCCCGGAAGATTTCTTGCGGACGAGTCCGACTGAAATTGTTTTCTTAGCCCACTTTCATTGGAAGAAGGCTTTTATTTCTGATTGTTTTTAAAATCATGCCGAAAATTCTCCTCCGTTGAAAATTCTTTCCATAAATGCCACACATTATCCCCGCAGAAAATCCCCCTTGCAGAAAATTCCCCCCGCAGGAAAATGTATGTATGCTGCCCAACAAGTAAACTTTAAGTAGTAAACTTTACTGATTAGTCTTGGTTAAAAGGCTGATAATGATGAACTTGAAAACATCCGTCATTGTAAAATGCCGAAAGGGAATCTTTTAATCCAAAGCAGTATCCGTTTCGGAAAAAGATCCAGTCAATATAGTATCGATATTTGTATTTAGTCGAGGTTCTTTTAATGTCATTTTAAAGACATTAAATTGCTGAGGACTTAGAAAATGAAAAATTTTCAGGACAACATAAATATTAAAAAAAAAAAAAATCAAGTTTTAACGAGAAAGACGTTCACATGCAGTTATGAAGTTTTGGTAGTAACGGGCAGGAAAAAAAAAGAGAACGAAACAAGGGGATAAAATCAGCAAAAAAAACAAGCTAAAAACGTATTGCACCGAGCATCTTAAGAAGGTGTTGCTTTCCTTTGAATGTTTAGGAATTAAGAAATTATTAATGGTAGAATTCCGACTGATGAAAAGTGCTATCAAATTTAGCTAAATAGTTTTCTTATTTATTTTCACGGTTCAAGTTGGCTCTCTACTCTCTTAGAGAATTACACGTTACTAATAAATATTATGGAATATCAGGAATTTAAAGTCTTGTAACAGGGTTGAAACAGCTATCTTCTTCTCACCTGGAAAACAACTTTATTGAGAAGAATACAATATATTACTGCATTTCAACTAAAAAAATAAAAGCCAAAATGCTTCAAAACTAACAAATTTGCATTAAATTAATGCTTCTGAATTTTAGGCTATATTTTTAACGAGTTGAGGGATTTGAGAGCTGAAAATTTTAGGATTGGGTCGTATCCAGGATTTTTGTTTGGGGGAAGGGGTATTTTTCTAGGGGGGGGGGGAATAAAAAAAATTAAAGCGCATCAAAAATTTGTTTATGCGCCTTTTTTTACTTTTAATAGTCAGAAAAAAATTTCAGGGGAGTGAGGGGGGGGGGGTAAGCCCTGTAGTCCCCCTCCTGGATACGCCCTTGTTGGGGTTTAAAAGCTAGAAATTGATAGCAAAAATGTTGAAGAGGAATTACAAAACGGATATCCAGATAGTGGGGAAGTGTGTCCATATGGCGATGCAGCACAGAGAGAGTTCTTTGGAGAGTTGGAAAAGATAAGAATATGTATAATGGTTTGAATTATATATATTTAGTGAACCATTTTTTACCCTTTTTTGCAAATAATGGCATATGTGGCTCTATTGTTAAAAAATATCGTATAACATCATACAGTCTACAGATAACACGAAATAATAAAATAACAAGTTGTTTAAAGAATTAAAAACAAAGGAGTTAATAGAGGCCAATAAGAATGAACCTGTGCCAAAAATTGCAACCATGTGCCAATGAAGGTAACCAGTTGCATTATTTATAAATTATTGCTTCTTAAGGGGTTATTTCACATCGGCCTAGTTTAGCTTGGCTCTCATCACCTCTGACTGGGGACTTGGGACTTGTTTGTTGAAAATTTGATAGATACTTATAGAATACTTCAGAAGGTTTTAAAGTTTTACTCCCAACTACTTTGGAAAATTGGATGAATATTTTGACAGTATTTTCACCGAGAAAAAAAGATTCGGCAATGTGATCTGCTTACTAGTTTTGCTAAATCTCTGATAGCCTACCTTTTCACAGGATTAATCATTTAGAAACGGTAATTTTACGGGTTCTTTACCCCCATCTGTCCATGTGATCTTTGTCTCGATCATAGAGGAACGAGGCTAGGTCTGCTTTTTGAACGCTTTTATTGAACTTGGTCTGTTTTGGTTAAAAAAAAAAGGTAGAAAAGAGGATAATGTCCTCGCTCATATTTCGGGGCAACAATGCCTTCCGGCTGTTTTCAAGGCTTAGTCACTGTCTCAAGTTTGTGTCATTGTCGACTGTTGATAAGTACATTTGATTAGCGTCTAGCTGTTCGTAGTCGTCGACCAATAGTCGTCAGTGGTTGTTGATCATTGATTACTAAGGTCTGGAAAAGAAACCTTATGGATGAAGGATGACAGATTACCAGATATTGTTCTTTTTGACCATTTACCTGAGACCAAAAGAAAAGTAGGTAATTCCTGCTTTTCGCACCCCAAAAACCAGGATACAACTTATTTGACCATCCACATGAGACCAAAGAAAAAGCAGGTCGTTCCTGCTTTTTGCACCCCAAAAACCAGGATGCATCTTATATGACCATCCACCTGAGACCAAATGAAAAGCAGGTCATTCCTGCTTTTCGCACCCAAAGCCTCTTATTTGACCATCCGTTTGAGACCAAAAGGAAAGCGGGTCATTCCTGCTTTCCGCGCCCCGAAAATCAGGAAACCTCTTATTTGACCATCCATCTGAGAACAAAAGAAAGCGGATCATACCTGCTTTTCGCACTCCAAAAAGCAGGATACTTCTTATTTGACCATTCATCTGAGACCAAAAGAAAGCGAATCATTCCTGTTTTTTGCAACCCGAAAAGCAGGATACCTCTTATTCAAAGCAATACCCCTCGCTTTCGGTGCAAGAGGTCACGAGGAAACATTGAAAGGCAATATATATATATATATATATATATATATATATATATATATATATATCTATATATATATATATATATATATAATATATATATATATATATATATATATATATATATATATATATATATATATATATATATATATATATATATATATATATATATATATATATATATATATATTATATATATATATATATATATATATATATATATATATATATATATATATATATATATATATATATATATATATATATATATATATATCTATATATATATATATATATATATATATATATATATATATATATATATATATATATATATATATATATATATATATATACGGAAGTTCATGAGATGAAGTAAATAGTGGAGGATTGAATAGACTTGGGTAGAGGAACGTGCGCTGCTGTTTTGGCCTCAGGCATCTTGGTGCTACACTGACTTGAGCAGTTATTATTTGAATATTGTATGGTAACTGTACAAAAGCGTATCTTTAAAAACTTACCTACGTAGTTTGAGAGTCACAGATCGCGCTATTAAAGGTAAAAAAAAAAATAAAAGACTCAAAAGTGAGCCTTGTCTTTTATATTGTGAGCATTTATAGTTTTAGTTAATTGGTAAATGAGAGGTATGGTTGTGTCTGATATTAGGAGCGGTGACCATTCTGCGTATTATGTTAAATTGTAATGATTTTGGTTCTCGGCGTCCAAGAATGGACTGAGTATTTTGATTATGTGTGATTTATTATTTTCATTTGTTAATAAACCCATTGAACTTGAAATTGACTTGAACTTAAGTAGAGATGCCTTATTGACTCGTGACATGACCACGTGGTTTATGGTTTTCTCAGTGAGAATGAAAAAACAGGAATTTTCTCACTTGGAAAAACATGAATTTTGTCACATTTATGGTTGTTTTCATGGATGGATATGTGTGTTGTTCGATTTATTTGATGTTTTTCCAAGTGAGAATTTGAAAAACAGGAATTTTGTCACATTTATGGATGGTTTTATGGACTTTGTCAGTGAGAATGAAAAAACAGGAATTTTCTCACTTGGAAAAACATGAATTTTGTCACATTTATGTCTGTTTTCATGGATGGTTATGTGTGTTGATTATTTGATGGTTTTATGGATTTTGTCAGTGAGAATGGAAAAACAGGAACTTTGTCACTTCCTTCTTGTTGTTGTTCAAGCCAGATGTTAGGAGTTTCCCGGAATTTGGAACACCTGTGCTGTCGACCTCAATTCACCTATCGTGAATCAATAATTCCCCTTAGAAACAACAAATTAATTTCCCCTTTCTTGACAGATCAATCAATCAATGACATCATCTGTCAGACTTTAAAAAATTTCGCATAGAAACGATTCTCCAGGAATAGATCCAAGTCATTAATGTCTTTGCCTCGGAAACAACTCTTTTGATCGAACTCCAAAGGATATTAATAGCCAAAGACCATGGAAACAATTCTCCAAGAAACATCTTAGCGATGAATTGTTTTAGCGCGGGAAAGAGTTTCTTTTGTAATTTGAAATGCATTAGCGCAGAGATGCCAAACAAAAGGAACACGCTGAATTACGTTTAGGAATTATTTGGGCGAAACTGTTTTAGACAGGTTATGGAACTATTTCGGCGAAACAGCTAGAGACATTTTAAAAGATGATTTTAGAAGATGTTTTAGAAGAGAATTTGAGGGTGAAACTCTGTGGTCGTTATAATACACAAGTTTCATTTGAACAGTGTCGTGAGGTCCTCTACCCAACCCCAAAGGACCCCGATCCCCCTACCCCGATCCAAAGGGTTCCAATCCCCATACCCGGCTCCCAAAGGGACCCCCGGTCCTCAAAGGTCCCCCGGGCTCCCAAAGGACCCCCCGGACCCCCAAAGGCCCTCACCCGGTCCCCAAAGGTCCACCGGGCTCCCAAAGGGACCCCCGGACCCCCAAAGGGCCCCCAAGACCCCAAAGGTCCTCCCCCGGTCCTCAAAGGTCCCCCGGGACTCCCAAAGGACCCCCAGGACCCCCAAAGGCCCTCACCCGGTCCCCAAAGGTCCACCAGGCTCCCAAAGGGACCCCCGGACCCCCAAAGGGCCCCCCGGACCCCAAAGGTCCTCCCCCGGTCATCAAGGGTCCCCCAGACCCCCAACGGAGCCACCGGGCCCCCAAAGGGCCCCCTCCCCCCCCTTTTGGCCCCAAAGGGCCCCTCCCTCTTCCTCCATATCCTCCCCCCTCCTCACAGCCCCCGCCCTCCCTCCTCCTCCCCTCCCTCCTCCTCCCCCCCCCCTCCCCCCTCCCCTCCTCCTCCCCTCCTCCTCCTCCCTCCTCCTCCCCTCCCCCTTCCCTCCCCCATTTTTTATACTTTTTTTGTGCATTGAGACACAGAACGACCCCCTCCCCCCGGCCCCTCCCCCCTCCAAAGGTCTGATTTTTCAAAGTTCATTTTGAATTTCTTTTGTTGAAATGCAAGAGTTGGAATATTTCAGTAGTGTTTGGTTGGGGTTTTAACATGGTATTTTTTTTAACTTTTTACGTATCTTAAAATGACATGAAATATGCTTACGGCTCTACCAATCGTACTCTGTGCTTGTTCATGGACACGACGCGGCTTATCCACTGGTACTCTATGGCCGGTTATCGACACTACCGAGTTTATTGCATGCATTAAATCAGTATTTTTTACGCAGTGGAAGGATCAACACACAATTCATATCTGTAAAAAGTGAAGATGAATTATTCCACGAAAGTATGTGCACATGAAAAAATCATTGTCGTGTTGAACGCTGACAAGGAGAAATACCTGAACTATGAAACGAGTGCAAGTGGAGATCTTATTGGGAATGTATGCATACGTTGTCATGGCAGTGAGGAGTTAAATTCCTTTGGTGTACCCAAGAATTTCCATCATGCAAGTGGTGGATATGCGAGAGTAACATTACCAGAGAAATTAGTAGTCAAAGAGAATGCCAACTTAAAAATAATAGTTGATGAAGAGGGACAACTTCTAGCTAATGGTTCTGGTAGCATGTTAGCCGTTGATAGATCTTATCGCAATCATTCCGGTGTTAGCATTCGAATGAAAGCAAAAGGAAAAAGAAGACATGCATACAGCTGCATCAACATCATAAATCATATCATGTCAATGTGCCAAAACTGCTATCTATGTAAAAATAATGTGACAATAGACAGTGAAATCGCAGGCAGAATAAAAAGGACATTAGCAGACAATATCATCAATGAATATAAAGATGAATTGACGGAAAGTGAAGCGCAAGTGTACTAATAATGTATAATAATGTATTTAACATATTTTTATATCAATATTCTACATGTCCTTATTTCATTAAAAATATCTTATGCATTATTTTGTTAAGTGTTCATTATTTTTAGGGTATGCTAGAACGTCAAACGTTCAGAATATCTATTAAAAAGGTCAGAGATGTAAGAAAAATAATTTTAGAGATAATGATACTACTAGCAGGCTCAATTTTTCATAGAAGATAGAAAAGTTCAAGTTCTCTTCTGAATTTTACCAAAGAATACAATTCAATTCTAATTTCACCAGAGAAAATAAAAAGCTTACTCTTCACTTTTAAGTTCACCAAGACATAAAAATTTAAAGTTCACTTCTAAATTTTTCCGTAGAAGATAGGAAAAGTTATACTATGATAGTGATTATTTTCCATGAAGATAAAAAGTTTCACTTTAATTCTAAATTTTCTTAAATTCAATTCCGACCTTTCTCAAAGAGTCAAATTTAAAGTTCTATTCCAAATATTTTCCCAGAACGAGAAAAGTCCCAAGACATAAAAAATTTAAAGTTCACTTCTAAATTTTTCCGTAGAAGATAGGAAAAGTTATACTATGATTGTGATTATTTTCTATGAAGATAAAAAATTTCACTTTAATTCTAAATTTTCTTAAATTCAGTTCCGACTTTTCACATAGAGATGAAAAAATTTAAAGTTCTGATCCAAATTTTTCTTAGAAGATAGAAAAGTTCAAGTTCTCTTCTGAATTTTACCAAAGAACACAATTCAATTCTAATTTCACCAAAGAAAATAAAAAGCTTCCACTTCAGCTTTAAGTTCACCAAGACATAAAAAATTTAAAGTTCAGTTCTAAATTTTTCCGTAGAAGATAGGAAAAGTTTTACCATGATTGTGATTATTTTCTATGAACATAAAAAGTTTCACTTTAATTCTAAATTTTCTTAAATTCAGTTCCGGCTTTTCTCAAAGAGATGAAAAAATTTAAAGTTCTGTTCCAAATATTTTCCCGGAAGAAGAAAAGTTCAACTTCGATTCTGAGTTTTCTTAATGAAAATGAAATAAGTTATTGATCAATTCTATTTTCCAAAAATAATATAAAAATTTTCCACTACAGTTCAGATTTTTCTCAAAGAGATGAAAAATTTAAAATACTTCAAAATTTTTTATAGAAGATAGAAAAGTTCAAGTTCTCTTCTGAATTTTACCAAAGAACACATTTCAATTCTAATTTCTCCAGAGAAAATAAAAAGCTTCCACATCAGTTTAAGTTCACCAAGACATAAAAAATTTAAAGTTCAGTTCTAAATTTCTCCGTAGAAGATAGGAAAAGTTATACTATGATTGTGATTATTTTCCATGAAGATAAAAAGTTTCACTTTAATTCTAAATTTTCTTAAATTCAATTCCGACCTTTCTCAAAGAGATGAAAAAAATTTAAAGTTCTGTTCCAAATTTTTCATAGAAGATTGGAAAAGTTATACTTTGATCGTGAATATCCAAGTTCTCTTCTGAATTTTACCAAAGAACACAATTCAATTCTAATTTCTCCAGAGAAAATAAAAAGCTTCCACTTCAGTTTTAAGTTCGCCATGACATAAAAAAATTTAAAGTTCAATTCTAAATTTTTCCATAGAAGATAGGAAAAGTTATACTATGATTGTGATTATTTACCATGAAGATAAAAAGTTTCACTTTAATTCTAAATTTTCTTAAATTCAGTTCCGACTTTTCACATAGAGACGAAAAAAATTTAAAGTTCTGTTCCAAATTTTTCATAGAAGATAGAAAAGTTCAAGTTCTCTTCTGAATTTTACCAAAGAACACAATTCAATTCTAATTTCTCCAAAGAAAATAAAAAGCTTCCACATCAGTTTAAGTTCACCAAGACATAAAAAATTTAAAGTTCAGTTCTAAATTTTTCCATAGAAGATAGGAAAAGTTATACTATGATTGTGATTATTTTCCATGAAGATAAAAAGTTTCACTTTAACTCTAAATTTTCTTAAATTCAATTCCGACCTTTCTCAAAGAGATGAAAAAATTTAATCTTCTGAATTTTACCAACAAACACAATTCAATTCTAATTTCACCAAAGAAAATAAAAAGCTTCCACTTCAGTTTTAATTTCACCAAGACATAAAAAATTTAAAGTTCTGTTCTAAATTTTTCCGTAGAAGATAGGAAAAGTTATACCATGATTGTGATTATTTTCTATGAACATAAAAAGTTTCACTTTAATTCTAAATTTTCTTAAATTCAGTTCCGACTTTTCACATAGAGATGAAAAAATTTAAAGTTCTATTCCAAATTTTTCATAGAAGATTGGAAAAGTTATACTTTGATCGTGAATATTCTTAATGAAAATGAAATAAGTTATTGATCAATTCTATTTTCCAAAAATAACATAAAAATTTTCCACTTCAGTTCAGATTTTTCCCAAAGAGATGAAAAATTTAAAATACTTCCAAATTTTTTATAGAAGATAGAAAAGTTCAAGTTCTCTTCTGAATTTTACCAACGAGCACAATTCAATTCTAATTTCTCCAGAGAAAATAAAAAAGCTTCCACATCAGTTTTAAGTTCACCAAGACATAAAAAATTTAAAGTTCTGTTCTAAATTTTTCCGTAGAAGATAGGAAAAGTTATACTATGATTGTGATTATTTTCCATGAAGATAAAAAGTTTCACTTTAATTCTAAATTTTCTTAAATTCAGTTCCGACCTTTTTCAAAGAGATGAAAAATTTAAAGTTCTGTTCCAAATATTTTCCAGGAAGAAGAAAAGTTCAACTTCGATTCTGAATTTTCTTAATGAAAATGAAATAAGTTATTGATCAATTCTATTTTCCCAAAATAATATAAAAATTTTCCACTTCAGTTCAGATTTTTCTCAAAGAGATGAAAAATTTAAAATATTGTTCTAAATTTTTCTTAGAAGATAGAAAAGTTCAAGTTCTCTTCTGAATTTTACCATAGAATACATTTCAATTCTAATTTCACCAGAGAAAATAAAAAGCTTCCACTTCAGTTTTAAGTTCACCAAGACATAAAAAATTTAAAGTTCAGTTCTAAATTTTTCCGTAGAAGATAGGAAAAGTTATACCATGATTGTGATTATTTTCTATGAACATAAAAAGTTTCACTTTAATTCTAAATTTTCTTAAATTCAGTTCCGGCTTTTCTCAAAGAGATGGAAAAATTTAAAGTTCTGTTCCAAATATTTTCCCGGAAGAAGAAAAGTTCAACTTCGATTCTGAGTTTTCTTAATGAAAATGAAATAAGTTATTGATCAATTCTATTTTCCAAAAATAACATAAAAATTTTCCACTTCAGTTCAGATTTTTCTCAAAGAGATGAAAAATTTAAAATACTTCCAAATTTTTTATAGAAGATAGAAAAGTTCAAGTTCTCTTCTGAATTTTACCAACGAGCACAATTCAATTCTAATTTCTCCAGAGAAAATAAAAAGCTTCCACTTCAGTTTTAAGTTCACCAAGACATAAAAAATTTAAAGTTCTGTTCTAAATTTTTCCGTAGAAGATAGGAAAAGTTATACTATGATTGTGATTATTTTCCATGAAGATAAAAAGTTTCACTTTAATTCTAAATTTTCTTAAATTCAGTTCCGACTTTTCACATAGAGATGAAAAAATTTAAAGTTCTGTTCCAAATTTTTCATAGAAGATTGGAAAAGTTATACTTTGATCGTGAATATTCAAGTTCTTTTCTGAATTTTACCAAAGAACACAATTCAATTCTAATTTCTCCAGAGAAAATAAAAAGCTTCCACTTCAGTTTTAAGTTCGCCATGACATAAAAAATTTAAAGTTCAGTTCTAAATTTTTCCATAGAAGATAGGAAAAGTTATACTATGATTGTGATTATTTCCTATGAAGATTAAAAGTTTCACTTCAATTTTAAATTTTCTCAAAGAAGTGAAGAAAAGTTCAACTTCGATTCTGAATTTTCTCAATGAAAATGAAATAAGTTATTGATCATTTCTATTTTCTCAAAATATTATAAAATTTCACACTTCAATTCAGATTTTTCTCAAAGAGATGAAAAAATTGATCAATTCTATTTTCCTAAAATAATATAAAATTTCCCACTTCAATTCAGATTTTTCACAAAGAGATGACAAAATTTAAAATATTGTTCCAAATTTTTCATAGAAGATAGAAAAAGTTATACTTTGATTGTGAATATTCTTCATGAAGATATGGAGCTTCACTTTATTTCTAAGTTTTCTCGAAGAAGTGCAAAATGTACAAGTTCTCCTCTGAATTTTCTTAGAGAGGAGAAAAAAAGTTAGCTCAATTCTGAAATTTACCAATGAAAATTAAAAAGCTTCCATTTCAGTTCATAATTTCTCAAAGACATAAAAATTAAAAGTTCAATCCTAAATTTTTTCCATAGAAGATAGGAATGGCTATACTATGATTGTGATTATTTACCATGAAGATAAAAAGTTTCACTCTATTTCTAATTTTTCTTAAATTCAGTTCATTCATCTAACCACCAAAAACAATAGGTTAGGTTAGGTAATAAATAAATATTAATAAATAATTAGAAACATTTCTCCATGTTTAAGTTAGGCTAGGTTAGGTTAACTTATCATGAGCGCTCATGATAAGCTAACCTAACCTAACTTAAACATTGTAAAAAGAATAAATCAGGTTAGGTTAGACTAGATTAAGTTAGGCCAGGTTAAGTTAGGTTAGGATAGGTTAGCCTACGTACGCGTGCTTAGGTTAGGTGAGAGACAGGCAAAAAGTTAGGTGTATGATTAGGTTAGGTTAGGTTAGATTAAGTTAGGTTAGGTTAAGTTAGGTTAGGCTAGGTTAGCCTACGTACGCGCGTACGTAGGCTAACCTAGCCTAACCTAACCTAACTTAATCTAACCTAACCTAACCTAATCATACACCTAACTTTTTGCCTGTCTCTCACCTAACCTAAGCACGCGTACGTAGGCTAACCTATCCTAACCTAACTTAACCTGGCCTAACTTAATCTAGTCTAACCTAACCTGATTTATTCTTTTTACAATGTTTAAGTTAGGTTAGGTTAGCTTATCATGAGCGCTCATGATAAGTTAACCTAACCTAGCCTAACTTAAACATGGAGAAATGTTTCTAATTATTTATTAATATTTATTTATTACCTAACCTAACCTATTGTTTTTGGTGGTTAGATGAATGAACTGAATTTAAGAAAAATTAGAAATAGAGTGAAACTTTTTATCTTCATGGTAAATAATCACAATCATAGTATAGCCATTCCTATCTTCTATGGAAAAAATTTAGGATTGAACTTTTAATTTTTATGTCTTTGAGAAATTATGAACTGAAATAGAAGCTTTTTAATTTTCATTGGTAAATTTCAGAATTGAGCTAACTTTTTTTCTCCTCTCTAAGAAAATTCAGAGGAGAACTTGTACATTTTGCACTTCTTCGAGAAAACTTAGAAATAAAGTGGAGCTCCATATCTTCATGAAGAATATTCACAATCAAAGTATAACTTTTTCTATCTTCTATGAAAAATTTGGAACAATATTTTAAATTTTGTCATCTCTTTGAGAAAAATCTGAATTGAAGTGGGAAATTTTATATTATTTTAGGAAAATAGAATTGATCAATTTTTTCATCTCTTTGAGAAAAATCTGAATTGAAGTGTGAAATTTTATAATATTTTGAGAAAATAGAAATGATCAATAACTTATTTCATTTTCATTGAGAAAATTCAGAATCGAAGTTGAACTTTTCTTCACTTCTTTGAGAAAATTTAAAATTGAAGTGAAACTTTTAATCTTCATAGGAAATAATCACAATCATAGTATAACTTTTCCTATCTTCTATGGAAAAATTTAGAACTGAACTTTAAATTTTTTATGTCATGGCGAACTTAAAACTGAAGTGGAAGCTTTTTATTTTCTCTGGAGAAATTAGAATTGAATTGTGTTCTTTGGTAAAATTCAGAAAAGAACTTGAATATTCACGATCAAAGTATAACTTTTCCAATCTTCTATGAAAAATTTGGAACAGAACTTTAAATTTTTTCATCTCTATGTGAAAAGTCGGAACTGAATTTAAGAAAATTTAGAATTAAAGTGAAACTTTTTATCTTCATGGAAAATAATCACAATCATAGTATAACTTTTCCTATCTTCTACGGAAAAATTTAGAACAGAACTTTAAATTTTTTATGTCTTGGTGAACTTAAAACTGAAGTGGAAGCTTTTTATTTTCTCTGGAGAAATTAGAATTGAATTGTGCTCGTTGGTAAAATTCAGAAGAGAACTTGAACTTTTCTATCTTCTATAAAAAATTTGGAAGTATTTTAAATTTTTCATCTCTTTGAGAAAAATCTGAACTGAAGTGGAAAATTTTTATGTTATTTTTGGAAAATAGAATTGATCAATAACTTATTTCATTTTCATTAAGAAAACTCAGAATCGAAGTTGAACTTTTCTTCTTCCGGGAAAATATTTGGAACAGAACTTTAAATTTTTCCATCTCTTTGAGAAAAGCCGGAACTGAATTTAAGAAAATTTAGAATTAAAGTGAAACTTTTTATGTCCATAGAAAATAATCACAATCATGGTATAACTTTTCCTATCTTCTACGGAAAAATTTAGAACTGAACTTTAAATTTTTTATGTCTTGGTGAACTTAAAACTGAAGTGGAAGCTTTTTATTTTCTCTGGTGAAATTAGAATTAAAATGTATTCTATGGTAAAATTCAGAAGAGAACTTGAACTTTTCTATCTTCTAAGAAAAATTTAGAACAATATTTTAAATTTTTCATCTCTTTGAGAAAAATCTGAACTGAAGTGGAAAATTTTTATATTATTTTGGGAAAATAGAATTGATCAATAACTTATTTCATTTTCATTAAGAAAATTCAGAATCGAAGTTGAACTTTTCTTCTTCCTGGAAAATATTTGGAACAGAACTTTAAATTTTTCATCTCTTTGAAAAAGGTCGGAACTGAATTTAAGAAAATTTAGAATTAAAGTGAAACTTTTTATCTTCATGGAAAATAATCACAATCATAGTATAACTTTTCCTATCTTCTACGGAAAAATTTAGAACAGAACTTTAAATTTTTTATGTCTTGGTGAACTTAAAACTGAAGTGGAAGCTTTTTTATTTTCTCTGGAGAAATTAGAATTGAATTGTGCTCGTTGGTAAAATTCAGAAGAGAACTTGAACTTTTCTATCTTCTATAAAAAATTTGGAAGTATTTTAAATTTTTCATCTCTTTGGGAAAAATCTGAACTGAAGTGGAAAATTTTTATGTTATTTTTGGAAAATAGAATTGATCAATAACTTATTTCATTTTCATTAAGAATATTCACGATCAAAGTATAACTTTTCCAATCTTCTATGAAAAATTTGGAATACAACTTTAAATTTTTTCATCTCTATGTGAAAAGTCGGAACTGAATTTAAGAAAATTTAGAATTAAGGTGAAACTTTTTATGTTCATAGAAAATAATCACAATCATGGTATAACTTTTCCTATCTTCTACGGAAAAATTTAGAACAGAACTTTAAATTTTTTATGTCTTGGTGAAATTAAAACTGAAGTGGAAGCTTTTTATTTTCTTTGGTGAAATTAGAATTGAATTGTGTTTGTTGGTAAAATTCAGAAGATTAAATTTTTTCATCTCTTTGAGAAAGGTCGGAATTGAATTTAAGAAAATTTAGAATTAAAGTGAAACTTTTTATCTTCATGGAAAATAATCACAATCATAGTATAACTTTTCCTATCTTCTATGGAAAAATTTAGAACTGAACTTTAAATTTTTTATGTCTTGGTGAACTTAAACTGATGTGGAAGCTTTTTATTTTCTTTGGAGAAATTAGAATTGAATTGTGTTCTTTGGTAAAATTCAGAAGAGAACTTGAACTTTTCTATCTTCTATGAACAATTTGGAACAGAACTTTAAATTTTTTTCATCTCTATGTGAAAAGTCGGAACTGAATTTAAGAAAATTTAGAATTAAAGTGAAACTTTTTATCTTCATGGTAAATAATCACAATCATAGTATAACTTTTCCTATCTTCTACGGAAAAATTTAGAATTGAACTTTAAATTTTTTATGTCATGGCGAACTTAAAACTGAAGTGGAAGCTTTTTATTTTCTCTGGAGAAATTAGAATTGAATTGTGTTCTTTGGTAAAATTCAGAAGAGAACTTGGATATTCACGATCAAAGTATAACTTTTCCAATCTTCTATGAAAAATTTGGAACAGAACTTTAAATTTTTTTCATCTCTTTGAGAAAGGTCGGAATTGAATTTAAGAAAATTTAGAATTAAAGTGAAACTTTTTATCTTCATGGAAAATAATCACAATCATAGTATAACTTTTCCTATCTTCTACGGAGAAATTTAGAACTGAACTTTAAATTTTTTATGTCTTGGTGAACTTAAACTGATGTGGAAGCTTTTTATTTTCTCTGGAGAAATTAGAATTGAAATGTGTTCTTTGGTAAAATTCAGAAGAGAACTTGAACTTTTCTATCTTCTATAAAAAATTTTGAAGTATTTTAAATTTTTCATCTCTTTGAGAAAAATCTGAACTGTGGTGGAAAATTTTTATATTATTTTTGGAAAATAGAATTGATCAATAACTTATTTCATTTTCATTAAGAAAACTCAGAATCGAAGTTGAACTTTTCTTCTTCCGGGAAAATATTTGGAACAGAACTTTAAATTTTTTCATCTCTTTGAGAAAAGCCGGAACTGAATTTAAGAAAATTTAGAATTAAAGTGAAATGTTTTATCTTCATAGAAAATAATCACAATCATAGTATAACTTTTCCTATCTTCTACGGAAAAATTTAGAACTGAACTTTAAATTTTTTATGTCTTGGTGAACTTAAAGCTGAAGTGGAAGCTTTTTATTTTCTTTGGTGAAATTAGAATTGAATTGTGTTCTTTGGTAAAATTCAGAAGAGAACTTGAACTTTTCTATCTTCTAAGAAAAATTTGGATCAGAACTTTAAATTTTTTCATCTCTATGTGAAAAGTCGGAACTGAATTTAAGAAAATTTAGAATTAAAGTGAAATGTTTTATCTTCATAGAAAATAATCACAATCATGGTATAACTTTTCCTATCTTCTACGGAAAAATTTAGAAGTGAACTTTAAATTTTTATGTCTTGGGACTTTTCTCGTTCTGGGAAAATATTTGGAATAGAACTTTAAATTTGACTCTTTGAGAAAGGTCGGAATTGAATTTAAGAAAATTTAGAATTAAAGTGAAACTTTTATCTTCATGGAAAATAATCACTATCATAGTATAACTTTTCCTATCTTCTACGGAAAAATTTAGAACTGAACTTTAAATTTTTTATGTCTTGGTGAACTTAAAAGTGAAGAGTAAGCTTTTTATTTTCTCTGGTGAAATTAGAATTGAATTGTATTCTTTGGTAAAATTCAGAAGAGAATTTGAACTTTTCTATCTTCTATGAAAAATTGAGCCTGCTAGTAGTATCATTATCTCTAAAATTATTTTTCTTACATCTCTGACCTTTTTAATAGATATTCTGAACGTTTGACGTTCTAGCATACCCTAAAAATAATGAAAACTTAACAAAATAATGCATAAGATATTTTTAATGAAATAAGGACATGTAGAATATTGATATAAAAATATGTTAAATACATTATTATACATTATTAGTACACTTGCGCTTCACTTTCCGTCAATTCATCTTTATATTCATTGATGATATTGTCTGCTAATGTCCTTTTTATTCTGCCTGCGATTTCACTGTCTATTGTTACATTATTTTTACATAGATAGCAGTTTTGGCACATTGACATGATATAATTTATGATGTTGATGCAGCTGTATGCATGTCTTCTTTTTCCTTTTGCTTTCATTCGAATGCTAACACCGGAATGATTGCGATAAGATCTATCAACGGCTAACATGCTACCATAACCATTAGCTAGAAGTTGTCCCTCTTCATCAACTATTATTTTTAAGTTGGCATTCTCTTTGACTACTAATTTCTCTGGTAATGTTACTCTCGCATATCCACCACTTGCATGATGGAAATTCTTGGGTACACCAAAGGAATTTAACTCCTCACTGCCATGACAACGTATGCATACATTCCCAATAAGATCTCCACTTGCACTCGTTTCATAGTTCAGGTATTTCTCCTTGTCAGCGTTCAACACGACAATGATTTTTTCATGTGCACATACTTTCATGGAATAATTCATCTTCACTTTTTACAGATATGAATTGTGTGTTGATCCTTCCACTGCGTAAAAAATACTGATTTAATGCATGCAATAAACTCGGTAGTGTCGATAACCGGTCATAGAGTACCAGTGGATAAGCCGCGTCGTGTCCATGAACAAGCACAGAGTACGATTGGTAGAGCCGTAAGCATATTTCATGTCATTTTAAGATACGTAAAAAGTTAAAAAAAAATACCATGTTAAAACCCCAACCAAACACTACTGAAATATTCCAACTCTTGCATTTCAACAAAAGAAATTCAAAATGAACTTTGAAAAATCAGACCTTTGGAGGGGGGAGGGGCCGGGGGGAGGGGGTCGTTCTGTGTCTCAATGTACAAAAAAAGTATAAAAATGGGGGAGGGAAGGGGGAGGGGAGGAGGAGGGAGGAGGAGGAGGGGAGGAGGAGGGGAGGGGAGGGGGAGGGGAGGAGGAGGAGGGAGTGGAGGAGGAGGGCGGGCGGGGGCTGTGAGGAGGGGGGAGGATATGGAGGAAGAGGGAGGGGCCCTTTGGGGCCAAAAGGGGGGGAGGGGGCCCTTTGGGGGCCCGGTGGCTCCGTTGGGGGTCTGGGGGACCCTTGATGACCGGGGGAGGACCTTTGGGGTCCGGGGGGCCCTTTGGGGGTCCGGGGGTCCCTTTGGGAGCCTGGTGGACCTTTGGGGACCGGGTGAGGGCCTTTGGGGGTCCTGGGGGTCCTTTGGGAGTCCCGGGGGACCTTTGAGGACCGAGGGAGGACCTTTGGGGTCTTGGGGGCCCTTTGGGGGTCCGGGGGTCCCTTTGGGAGCCCGGTGGACCTTTGGAGACCGGGTGAAGGCCTTTGGGGGTCCGGGGGGTCCTTTGGGAGCCCGGGGGACCTTTGAGGACCGGGGGTCCCTTTGGGAGCCGGGTATGGGGATTGGAACCCTTTGGATCGGGGTAGGGGGATCGGGGTCCTTTGGGGTTGGGTAGAGGACCTCACGACACTGTTCAAATGAAACTTGTGTATTATAACGACCACAGAGTTTCACCCTCAAATTTTCTTCTAAAACATCTTCTAAAATCATCTTTTAAAATGTCTCTAGCTGTTTCGCCGAAATAGTTCCATAACCTGTCTAAAACAGTTTCGCCCAAATAATTCCTAAACGTAATTCAGCGTGTTCCTTTTGTTTGGCATCTCTGCGCTAATGCATTTCAAATTACAAAAGAAACTCTTTCCCGCGCTAAAACAATTCATCGCTAAGATGTTTCTTGGAGAATTGTTTCCATGGTCTTTGGCTATTAATATCCTTTGGAGTTCGATCAAAAGAGTTGTTTCCGAGGCAAAGACATTAATGACTTGGATCTATTCCTGGAGAATCGTTTCTATGCGAAAATTTTTAAAGTCTGACAGATGATGTCATTGATTGATTGATCTGTCAAGAAAGGGGAAATTAATTTGTTGTTTCTAAGGGGAATTATTGATTCACGATAGGTGAATTGAGGTCGACAGCACAGGTGTTCCAAATTCCGGGAAACTCCTAACATCTGGCTTGAACAACAACAAGAAGGAAGTGACAAAGTTCCTGTTTTTCCATTCTCACTGACAAAATCCATAAAACCATCAAATAATCAACACACATAACCATCCATGAAAACAGACATAAATGTGACAAAATTCATGTTTTTCCAAGTGAGAAAATTCCTGTTTTTTCATTCTCACTGACAAAGTCCATAAAACCATCCATAAATGTGACAAAATTCCTGTTTTTCAAATTCTCACTTGGAAAAACATCAAATAAATCGAACAACACACATATCCATCCATGAAAACAACCATAAATGTGACAAAATTCATGTTTTTCCAAGTGAGAAAATTCCTGTTTTTTCATTCTCACTGAGAAAACCATAAACCACGTGGTCATGTCACGAGTCAATAAGGCATCTCTACTAACTTAATTTTATTATTATAAAAAGTACTTAACTAAAAGATTCAAGTAGGAATGCCTGATTAAGAACTACCAAAACTAAAAAAAAGATAAATAAAATATTAATAAAGACGCTTTTTACCTTCAAGTTGGCTCAAAACAATTTTTTCTGGCTAGCAGGAAATTTTGAAATTTTAAAAGACCGAAATGAAGGTGTGGGACGGCCACGACCTTGCAGTTTTCCGGGAATTTCATTAACTGCCCACAGATTTTTATTTATCTATAAACTTTGATCATAATTTAAACCTTTTTAACTAAGTGCGCTACTGGAATGGATAGCATAATTTCCCCTAAGATTAAAAGTTTTCCCAAAGATAGCAAATAGAAAGCAGAATTTCTGAAAGGTGATAAAATGGTCATTTCTTCAGTTTTAACGGTACTGATATATTATATGAACACTTCTAAAAAGTCAGGGTTGGTTAATGCTACTGAAATAAAATAAAATAGGATGTATATATAATAGTTTATAAACAAATTTGAGCTATATATTTGCACATTAGGGGATAGGGGGTAAAGCATAGCATATATTAAATACGTAACCTAACCTAACCTAGGTGCATTTTTCTCCCTTAAACCCCAGAAAACAATCGTTTAAATATTGTAAATCATTGAGAAACCACGGCTTTGCAGTCATTTATGTATAGCGGTCTCTCGAAAATAGCCTGTTTGACGGGTTTTTCGTGACTGGTTTCCTTGTACAATATATAAAAGTGTCCATATAACATATAACACACCATTACCGTTTTAACTCCATATATCAAAAATTTTTTACTTGGCTTCCTCCCTTCCAATTAAATAACTCCTTGCATCTCTGGTTTAACGTCTCGGATAAGTGTTCACATATATAAAATATTTTCAAATACGAACATAAAAACAGTGGTATTATGAAAGCCACCATTATTAACTATGGTTAAAAGTACAGAGAAACTGGTTTTGGGACCAAAAACAAACAAGAAATCAACACAGATGGTTTTATTGTTAAATGGTAGCTAAACAAACAGATTTGAAACCCGTGTGATAAATTATGCTCAAAATGACGTGACCCAATACCCAGTCACGCGACGTTCGGTATATCATACATAGTCTAATGATTCGTTTATTGCTTTCTGTCCGATCGAAGTTTCTGTCGCCCTCAAAATCTAGCTTATGTACAAGATTCATGACAAGTTTTACAACTTAAGCTTTTGGTACATAATTAGTCGGCATTGAGCGCAAGGTTTAATTGGTTTCCCTAGCCGAATGCACACAAAAACTGGAATGGTTCACGTCCTCAGCATTATAAAACCTGAGCAATTCATCAGAAATACCAACTCCGCCCAATTTTAATCAAGAAAAATTCTCCTTCCACCATGACGGGCTTCCTGCATAACATTTACCCTTAGACGAAGTTATAATGAAACTAAATCGAATCGAAGCAGCGGTTGTAGAATATCAAAAGATGGCTCATTCGAGCAGAAATTGAAATTTCTATTGGCTTTTTTAAGTATCAAACGAGATCGTGTCACAGATAAGCAACAATTTATACCATTTTCTGTCACAAACCACCAATTAAAATTTTAGGCCCGAACAGGGCCATAATGTGATCGAGTAAAATAGTCTCTCTATTATGTTTCTCCATCAGCAGCGGTTGCAAAGCATTGATTGATATTAAGGTTTTTGGATTTAACATGTAAAATGAAAAGTCATTTAATTTCTTTCAACGTGTTCGTGATAACATACTGTATATAACGAGTAAGTAAAGAACAGCAACTCTCTATAGTGACCAAAACTAAAAAGAAGAAGACATTTGATAACAAGAGATACATATCGGAAGAATTTTGTTTTAAGGGAATTACGAATGTGTACAAGTCTATATTTTGAAATCAGAGGCAACGCTCAAGTGTCGCTTATAGTAAAGAGACATAGGGCTTCAATTATTTTCTTTTTGGATTTTTTTTTCCATAGCCACTTCATATGAAATAAATGGCCTTAGAAACTTCGGAGGGGACTCATTCAATCGAAAATTGAATGTTCTATTTTTTAATAGTGAAAACTGATCGGATGGTAACCGGCCCCCTCTATCACTGTTTCAGCTGCCCTCCCCAAACATAAGCGATAAGAATTTTGAGATAGCCATTTTGTTCAAAATAGTCTAAAGGTCAAATAACTATGCTTCTGGGAATGACCTGACCCCTAGGAAACCCACTGTCATAGGAGGCCTGCTGCGTCATTTGTGCTTTATTGAAAAGTAAAAACATTTCAAACTTTTTTACTATTATAATATTGAAAAATTAAAAAATTGTTGTTAAATAAAATCTTGAATCTTAATTAGCAGAGATTTCCCTGAATTAATATAGTTAGAAATTTAAACATTCAGTTGATTTACATTATTTCGTTCCATTCATTTTGATTATTACAGTGATTTATTTCTTATTTTTCGTCAATGTTTAAAAAAATTTAAGCATACTCTCCAAAATGTATATAGATTTCAATAAGACGCGAGTGAAGCAATATGCTTTAGAAGGTCTGTAGTTTGGGGGAGGGGCGGTAGCCAAACTCATATTTGCAGTAATGCTTGTTCGTTTAAAGTTAGACATGGGCATCCATTGCAGTTTTTACTTGTTTTAGTATTTATTTATTCATTAATAGCAGTGTCTCTATTTTCGATTTTTTTTTTTTTGTTCGTTTTGGGTTTCATTTCATTTTTTAAAATTAATTTCTGGTCGTTTTGAGTTTGAATTATTGTAGGTTTTTATTTCTTCAAGGAACAGATTCGTTAAAAATTCAAAGTCCATCGGCCAAGCCTGTCCCAAAATAGCCCAGTTGTATACACGTTGTATACAGTTCTATTCCAAGTTGTACTACGTATTTTTACATCTAGGCCGTAGTAAAATTTCTGCTGTACAGCCATTTATATACATGTATCTGAGACCGGGAAGGAAGAGGTAGTCTCCGAGGACTTTCTTAGGGAGGAAGGTCTCAGTGGAAGTCTCAGTGAGAAGTGGTCCCAGTTTTGACTGTCCAATCAAGCTGGGTCACAAAAATAAGCTTTTTCCAGGTCTTTAATGGCGAAAGATGTCCTTTCCATATTTAACTTTCATCCTTAAAGCAATGATACAGTGCAGCCATTTCCTTGTGCATCCAAATAATTGGATGTATTAATACCGACCTTTTGAAACTGGTCCAAAGCCCTGGAAAAAATGACCAATAAACCCCCCTTCTTCAGATTTTTCAACTCACCATTGCCTGGAAAATGCTTGACTTTTTCACTTTTTGCAAATATTGTTTTTGGGAAATGTTTGACATTTTCCAAATATTTTTCTTCCATGGCTCTTTATCCTATCCTTTGATCTATCAACAAAAATAATTAATCAAGAAAAAGGTATAGTTCTCTGGTATTCACAGTGGTTCTCGGAGTTGGAAATCAAGGGTCTCAAAAGCCTATGTCGTCAATAACCTAATGTTTTGTTCCATTATTCAGATGAAGCTACTGGACAAAAAATATTCACCGCAGCATCATGATAACTTGAAGAAGATTTAATCAATCCCTTCATTATTAAGCTCTCCATTTATCAGTATATGGGAAATGTCGTTAGGAACGCACTTGAATTGGTTATTTTAATGTTTTTTACTGTTAAGTGTCAATTATTATCTGGTACAACCAAACTTTGGGTCATGCAGCGTGTGAGTTCGGAACAACAAAAAGTTACTTAATAGATGACCATGTCAGTATTATTACTCCTATGTTCTAAATTCAAGGTGGATAGATTGGCCACCCTGTCAGTAAGTTTGTATTAACTATCAGTTCTGAAACAGTCATCCAAAATCTAAACAAGTTATACACCAGATATATAATAAAAGACAAATGTTTGAAATAGACATTTTCACTTGAAGAAGAAAGATGTAAGGCTTCTATAAAAAAAAGCTATCGAATATATGGCTGTTGTTAGTAACATACCCAGTCTCTGAATTTAGTTTGGCTTTAGTTTTGTATACAGTCTTGAAAAATATATTTCAGATTTTTTTTCTTATTTTATGTTCTAATTCTTATCTTTGTAGTATCGATATTGGATGCGGCAAGCACGTAAAAGCTAGCCCCCCCCCCGAAAAATATCCCCCTAGCAGAAAATACCCCTCCCCCGAGCAGAAAATACCTCACTGGAAAATACCCCCTGCGGAAAAAACTCCCCTGGAAAATAGCCTCCCACGCAAAAAAAGGAAAATACTCCCCCCCACGGAAAATCCCCTCCCCCGGAAAATACCATCACCACCTGGCTTGTTGGTCTCATATAACTTTGTACTTAAAGAAAAGGTAAAAAACGAACAGAAATTAATTTAAAAACTTTTTCCACAAAACAAGTTTGTCAAAGAAAAGTAAAGAGCTCCATTAAACCAAAAATGAGCAGAAATACATTCAAATAATTCTCCAAGCGTTAAACTACCACAAATCACAATCAGTAAATAAATTCAACCCAAAACGAACAGAAATCATAGGCAGCGCGCTAGCGCTGCCTAAGTAAAGAACGATGTGGCCACAATGTGTTTTTTTTTCTTTGACAGGCACTTCGTATCGAAGGAATTGTCATAGAAACTTCAAAAGGGCTCATTTGATTGGAAATTGGGGTGGCTAGTGCCCTTTTTAACAGTAGAAAATGATTGTAGGGCAACTAGCCCCTCCACGCCCATCATTCCCCCAAACACATCCAATCAAAATTTTGCGACAGCTATTTTGTTCAGCGTAGTTGATTTCCAGATAGAAAATATCTTTTTGAGGAGGACACTCCCCCACAACCCTCGGGGCAAGGGCTTTAAGTTATGCCCTGAGGGCATATAAGAACGATGTTGGCACTATGTACCATGTATTATTTTTTTTTACTTTAGAGAGGGGCACTTCATATGGAAGGGGTCATCGTGGAGACTTCAAAAGGGACTCATTCGATTGGAAATCGAGAGTTCTAGGGCCCTTCTTAATAGTCGAAAGTGATTGGAGGGCAACTAACCCCCACCCCACGCCCATCATTCCCCCAAACACATCCAATCAAAATTTTGAGATAGCCATTTTGTTCATCGCAGTTGATTTCCAGATAGAAAATATGTTTTTGAGAAGGACACTCCCCCACAACCCTCAGGGAAAGGGTTTTAAGTTATACCCTGGGGGCATATAAGGTTTTTATAGAAGGTGTTGTCGTAGAAACTTCAAAACAGGTTCATTCGATTGGAAATTCGAAGGGCTAGTACCCTTTTTAATATTCGAAAATAATTGGAGGGCAACTAGCCCCCCCCCCACGCCCATCATTCCCCCAAACACATCCAATCAAAATTTTGAGATAGCCATTTTGTTCAGCGCAGTTGATTTCCAGATAGAAAATATGTTTTTGAGAAGGACACTCCCCCACAACCCTCAGGGAAAGGGTTTTAAGTTATGCCCTGGGGTCATATAAGGTTTTATAGAAGGCGTTGTCGTAGAAACTTCAAAAAAGGCTCATTCGATTGGAAATTCAAAGGGTTAGTGCCCTTTTTAATAGCCGAAAGTGATTAGAGGGCAACTAGCCCCCCCCCCACGCCCATCATTCCCTCAAACACATCCAATCAAAATTTTGAGATAGCCATTTTGTTCAGCGTAGTTGATTTCCAGATAGAAAATATATTTTTGAGGAGGACACTCCCCCAAAACCCTTAGGGCAAGGGTTTTAAGTTATGCCCTGGGGGCAAGTAAGGTTTTTATAGAAGGCGTTATCGTGGAAACTTCAAAACAGGTTCATTCGATTGGAAGTTCGAAGGGCTAGTGCCCTTTTTAATAGTCAAAAGTGATTGGAGGGAAACTAGCCCCCCCCCACGCCCATCATTCCCCCAAACACATCTAATCAAAATTTTGAGATAGCCATTTTGTTCAACGTAGTTGATTTCCCGATAGAAAATATGTTTTTGGGGAGGACACTCCCCCACAACCCTCAGGTCAAGGGTTTTAAGTTATGCCCTAGGGGCATATAAGGTTTTTATAGAAGGCGTTGTCCTAGAAACTTCAAAACAGGCTCATTCGATTGGAAATTCGAAGGGCTAGTACCCTTTTTAATATTCGAAAGTCATTGGAGGGCAACTAGCCCCCCCCCCGACGCCCATCATTCTCCCAAACACATCCAATCAAAATTTTCAGATAGCCATTTTGTTCAGCGTAGCTGATTTCCAGATAAAAAATATGTTTTGAGGAGGACACTCCCCCACAACCCTCAGGCCAAGGGTTTTAAGTCATGCCCTGGGGGCATATAAGGTTTTTATAGAAGGTGTTGTCGTAGAAACTTCAAAAGGCTCATTCGATTGGAAATTCAAAGGACTAGTGCCCTTTTTAATAGTCGAAAGTGGTTGGAGGGCAACTAACCCCCCCCCCACGCCCATTATTTCCCCGAAAACATCCAATCCAATTTTTGACATAGCCATTTTGTTCAGCGTAGTTGATTTCCAGATAGAAAATATGTTTTTGAGGACGACACTCCCCCAAAGCCCTCAGGGCAAGGGTTATAAGTTATGCCCTGGGTGCATATAAGGTTTTTTATAGAAGGCGTTGTCGTAGAAACTTCAAAAAAGGTTCATTCGATTGGAAATTCAAAGGTATAATACCTTTTTTAATAGTCGAAAGTGATTTGAGGGCAACTTACCCCCCCATCACGCCCACCTTTTCCCCAAACACATCCGATCAAAATTTTTATATAGCCATTTTATTCAACGAAGTTGAAAGTTTTGGAAATTAGGTCTTTAAGGATGACAACCCCTCCCCCCACAGCCCTCAGGGCAAGGGTTGTAAGTTATGCCCTGGGGCATATAAAGTTTTTATTGAAAGCGTTGTCGTAGAAACTTCAAAAGGGCTTATTCAATTGGAAATTGAAAGGGCTAGTGTCTTTTTTAATAGTTGAAAGTGATTGGATAGCGACTATTGCCCCTCTCACGCCCACCATTTTCCAAAACACATCCAATCAAAATTTTGAGGTATCCATTTTCTTCAACGTAGTTGAACGTTCTGGAAAATAGGTCTTTTAGGATGATAACCCCCTCAGAGCCCTCAGTGCAAGGGTTGTAAGTTAAGCCCTGGGGGCATACAAGTTTTACATAGAAATTTGTTGTATAAATCATAGGCAGCAGGATCTCGCTGCCTAAGTAAAGAACGGGGACACTCGAGAATGAGACAAGAAACGGGCACTAAGTAAAGAGGAGGGCAATCCCTCACAACCCTCTGGGCAAGGGTTTTAAGTTATACCCTGGGGGCATAACTTAAAACCCTCATATAAGAATGATGTTGGCACAATGTATTATTTATTGACTTTTTCCTTTAGAGCAGGGCACTTCGTATCGAAGAAGTTGTCGTAGAAACTTCAAAAAGCGCTCATTCAATTGGAAATTGGAGTGGTTTGTGCCCTTTTTAATAGGTGAAAGTGACTGGAAGGCGACTTACACCCCTCTCACGTCCACCATTTCCCCAAACACGTCCAATCAAAATTTTGAGATAGCCATGTTGTTTAACGTAGTTGAAAGTTTTGGAAATTCGGTCTTAGAGGATGACAACCACCCTAACAGACCTTAAGGTAAGGTTTGTAATTTATGCCCTGGGGGGCATATAAGGTGTTTATAGAAAGCGGTGTCATTTCCAAAAGGGCTCATTCGATTGGAAATCGAAAGGCCTAGTGCCCTTTTTAATAGTCGAAAGTGATTGGAAGGCTTGACATTTTTATAGTAAAGATCGAAGTGAGCATAATGTATTATTTTTTGTTGTTGTTGTTGTTTAGACCAGGGCACTTCGTATCGAAGGAGTTGTCGTGGGAACTTCGAAAAGGGCTCATTCGATTGAAAATAGAAAGGGCTGATGCCCTTTTTGATAGTCGAAAAATAACTTTACTTTTCTGGTTGTGTTCTTGGTTGTTGAGTTTGACTCGGTTATTTATTGTAATTAATCTAAAAACTTTTTCCACAAAATAAGTTTTTCAAAGAAAAATAAAGAACTCTATTAAACAAAAAATGAGCAAAAATAAAATCAAATAATCTACCAAGTGTGAAACTACCACAAATCAGCATCGAAAAATAAATGAACCCAAAACGAACAGCAATTACAATAATTAACCGACTCAAACTCAAAACGAGCAGAAATTAACATAAGTTGGGCGCAAAACCCCTATGCCTTCCCAAGGCCAGAATAAAATTTGCACTTTACTGAAAAAATACAAATGAATGTGCATTGTCAGTTTAATATACACATACTGATATTTAGTAATCAAAATGTTAATATTATTTGATTTATTAAAGGTAAAAAAGTAAAAACATGTATATTTTTTCAGTAAAGTGCAAATTTTGTTCTGGCCTTGGGAAGGCATAGGGGTTTTGCGCCCAACTTATGTTAAGTTCTGCTCGTTTTGAGTTTGACTTGGTTAATTATTGTAATTGCTGTTCGTTTTGGGTTTCATTTATTTATCGATGTGTATTTGTGGTAGTTTCACGCTTGGTAGATTGTTTGACTTTATTTTTGCTCATTTTTTGTTTAATGGAGTTCTTTACTTTTCTTTAAAAAATTTATTTTGCGGAAAAAGTTTTTAAATTAATTACAATAAATAACCGAGTCAGACTCAACAACCCAGAACACAACCAGAAAAGTAAATTTATTTTAGTAAAGTGCAAATTGTTTTCTGGTCTTAAGACGGCATGGGGGTTGTCAGCCCTACTCCTATTAATTCGTGTTCGTTTTGAGTTTGACTAGGTAATCTATTGTAAATTCTGTTCGTTTTGGGTTTCATTTATTTGTTAATGGTGATTTGTGGTAGTTTTGGACTTGGAAGATAAGAAAAATTAACTCTTAGAATTTGAAAACGCACTCGCCCGTAAAAACTTAAACAATAAGTTGGTTCCCAAAGCCAACTATCCTTTCAAAGGAACAATTTTCCTTTGAGAACTTTTCTTCTTTTTTTTTAATTTGGTGCCCGCTACTGCCAAAAACTGCAGAACTTCATATGGAAGGTTTTTCAACAAAAATTGAATTGCGTTTTTTTTTTTAATTTTTAAGATACTTATGGTGTTGGAGGGGGGGTATTTTCCAGCGGATATTTTCCAGTGGGTTATTTCCAAGTGGTATTTCCCGGGGAAATACTACTAAGTAAAATCGAAATATCCAGCAGGGGATAGACGAACTTTTCAAGAGAAATTTGCTCAGTGTAGGTTTAGGTCATGGTTTGGTAACCTGCAGCCCGCAAGGCGTCTTGGTGCGGCCCGCAAGATCCTCGCTGCAACGCACCTGACGAACCATATTACACACCATACCAAAACACAACGGAGTGAAAGGCGAAGCCATCTAACATTCTCGAAAAAATCTGTAATAGCCATCTAGCATAGTGAGTTTGATATTCAACCATCCAGACCAATTATTTTGGTATGTTACAATTTTTGTTTTTGAGTAAACCTTCCTCAAAGTTTGGGAAATAACCCCCAAAAAATATTTTGTCATTTTGCCTCTTTTTTAGTTTAGTAAAATTTAGTCCATGGGGTACCAAATGAAAGCCAATTTATCTGGTAATGTTATGTGGCCATTGTGTGGCAAAATATTCAGAAGAAAAAAAAAATAACGCTTGATTTTGTAGATGGGTGTCATCTGATATATAGTGGGACAGGAAAAATGGTACACACTGGGATATATCTTTGTATGTACCAGATGACACACATCCACAAAATCGAGGGTAATTGTTTTTTCTTCTAAGGGTAATTTTCATCAAGAGAGCTTAAGGACATCCAGGTTGTCAAAGGAGCATAGATACAAAGCCTCAGGAACACTGTAAGGTATTAAATTTGAACTTTCAGAGAAACTAGGGGGGGGGAGTAAAGCTGAATCAAAAGGTACAATACATATCCAGATTGTGAAAAGGATGTACTTGTATGTGCAATATCCTTAGAAAAAAGGGGGTACGCTTGAACTTTCAGATCACATTATTGGGGATGTTGAACAAAATCAAAAGACTTTATGTCCATCCAAGTTTGTCATAAGGATACATTACAAAATTTTAGGAACAGATAAAGGTGAAACTTCAGGACCTGATGAAGGGGATTTATAACTAAATATGAATGTTAAAATGGCAAATCTGCAATATATTTGGGATGGCTAAGGGCATTAAGGTGAACTATTAGGGGATATTGGAGTGTATACTGAATAAAATCAAAATGCAGTCTATGCATGAAGGTTGTCAAAAGCGTATTTTTTAAACAATAAAAAACTTTAGCGTAAAGGGCGAGACGTTGAGGAAGGGACAATGAACAATGTCTGAGGGACAGCTGAAAGCAATAAATTAAACCTTTAAGGGCTACTACAACTACTACTTATGCAATTCGTACTACTGCTATTGTGATTTTTTCAAGCTGTGACTGCTTTTAACTGTTTGAATTTGTGACTACTTGCAACTGCAAATACTTCTGAATGTGACCGATTGCGACTGAAAGTCCAACTACTTGTAACTACAATTGCCAGTGAGTATGACTTTGACTGCTTCAACTACTTTGCTATAGCAAACAACAATACAATCCTTCAAAACTGGAGCAATACCAAAGAGGTTGAAATAGACTGGCTGGTAGGCTTCGTAAAAAAAATATATATATATATATATATATATATATATATATATATATATATATATATATATATATATATATATATATATATATATATATATATATATATATATATATATATATATATAGACCTAGGCCTATATTTTATTTCTTATTTTTACAGATTTATAAACCCAAACGGTTTCTAAAAAAAGAAAGACTGTTGATGAGAGACGGATTTCTAATGGAGTTCATAAGTTCATAAGTTTATTAATCCACATTCATAAACAAATAAATATATTAAACAACACTTTCACGCTGGAGAAAACCTATGAAGGTTTGCTATCGCGCGAAAGTCCACGTAACTACTTACCTATTAAATCAATTATTTACACAAACCTCAACTATTTAATTAAAACTATTATAAATAAACCAAAAATAGATAAACTATAACCTAAAAAAAATAAAAAAAAATAACTGAATTAAAAATAATAATAGATAAATAAACTATAAAAGAAAAATAATAATAACAAATTCAATCTCCATCCCTCATTCTCATTATACTCAACTTCCTCCTCCCTCTCCCCTATCCTGCCCTTCCAACCCTACCTTAGCCCCTACCCACCCTTTACCTTCCCAGCCCACCCTTACCTCTCCAGCTCCTCCTCCTCCCCTACCCAGCCTACCAGCCATAATAAAATTTAACAAATTGCCCCCAAAAAATAATCTTTTAAATTATTTTTAAATTGAGGTATATGTTCCGCCGCTCTAATGCTCAATGGTAGCTCATTCCATACTGATGAACCCAGGTGTTTCATTGAAAATGAAGACCTGGTACCACGACGCAAATCAACAACTATATTATCACTTTGCCTAGTTCCATAATTATGCAGGTCACTATTAATTTGATAAAAATTCTTAAAAACATCAGGAGTTAAACCATTCTTACACTAAAACACAAATACTGCAACTTGGTAATCTCTTATCTGACCTACATTAAGGAGCTTCAGGGACCTAAAACAAGCACATGTGTCATGTACATCCTGGACATACCTACCGATTGTTCTAACAGCTTTATTTTGTAGAACTTGCATTCTTCTATAGTTGCATAAGAAGTTACTGCTCCATAGGAGGCAACGATAGGAGATATATGGATAAACCAAACGAATATTATATAGTAAAAAGTATTCTTTAAGGAGAAAGTGTTGCAGACGTCGAATTATTCCTACTCCACGGGCAATTTTTGATGAAATTGCGTCACTGTGACACTTCCATGCCAGATGGCAATCAAGATAAAAACCAAGGTAGCGGAGATGATCAACTTGCTGAACTAGATTACCACTTAAAGTTACCTTGCCAGACACATCCAGTGGTGTACCAACTCTGCAAAATGTCATTAAAAATGTCTTGCGAACATTTACACACAATAGACTTAATTAAGTGAAAATCTCCAGCCTTTCCAATGCGAGATTCGCTTTTCTCAAAAAGGTCCTTCACAGATGAGGCAAACACAGTTAAAACGGCATCATCAGAAAACGAGATAAGACATAAATCTTTCAAATAAAGACGCATGAGATCAACATAGATGAGGTAAAGCAGTAGACCTAGCACTGATCCTTGTGGTACTCCACACGTCACTGGAAATACTGCTGAGCCCACATCATTCAACACCACTTTGAGGGTGTGTTAACAACATAACTTTCGAACCACTTTAAGCACTTTCTGCGGACACCTAACGACTCCGTCCGACTTAGCAGAGTTTGAAAATCAACTGTATCGAATGCTTTGCGAATATCTATAAATATAGACAAAGGTGTTTCACCTGTGTCCATACCACTGTTAATTGATTCCATAAGTTGTTGAAAGGCATTCGTCGTCGAGTGCCCTTTGAGAAATCCGAATTGGGTCTCACTCAGCAAATCATTAGCCTGTAGGAAACTACATAGACGTTTATGAACAACTTTTTCTAATAATTTTGAAAACAATGGAAGGATCGAAATCGGTCTCCAATTCTCAATTTCCTTTTTAGGGCCACCTTTATGAAGTGGTATCACTTTCGCAACTTTTAACTGATCAGGAAAAATGCCCTTTTCGAGTGACAGGTTTATAATAAAAAGCAGACACGGAGGAATATAATGCATTATTGCCTTAAACGCTCGAAGAGATAAGCCGTCCACTCCCGCAGAATTTGATTTCAGAGATTTTATTATTTTAAGCAGTTCATCACTTGTACACGGATCAAAGGCTAATTCAAAACTCTCACCTCTATTATCACATATAATGTATTCTTGAATCTGTTGACATCTTTTTTTACACTATTTTGCACTTTAATACCAATATTGGAAAAAAATTACCAAATTCATTTGCAATTCCAGACTTATCATCAGAGGCGAACCCTTCAAGCTGTACTTCATTCCTTCCAATTTCAGCATTCCCATTGGTCACTTCATTTATCAGTATCCATGTTTCTTTCATATTTGCTTTACAATTTGAAAACTTTATATCGTAATATTTGGCCATAGCTTTGCGACGTAATTTGTTCACTAAATTGCGCTGTTTTTTGAACAATTCATACGAAACATCACTTTTATCATCTAGATATCTTTGATAAAGCTCAATCCTTAGCTCTCTTTCTCCCAGTGTTTCACTCGTTATCCATGGCTTACGGGGTTCCTGTTTCTTCACTTTCATTACCTTAATGGGACACGCACTATCATAAATGGGTAGAATAACAGACATTAAATTATCAAGTGCTCTCGTAGAGGTCCCACTTTCTAGGGTCATGTTGAAAGAAAAGTTAAGACGCTGGGGTTAAACCTTATGGATGAAGGAAGAGAGGTTGCCAAGACCCATGGTTTTTGGTTATTCATCTCTTGGACAAAACAAGGCTTAGGTTCAGGTTCATTTATTTTCAAATCATATATAACTAATATACAAAGTATACTAATATCTGGCAGAGAGACAAGCTCGTTTTGCACAGATAAATCAACTAAGGTAATAAATAACGGAATATATGGATGATTACTTAAAATTAGAAGGAAGAAAAAAAAGACATAATAATAATTACTCACCACACCACAGCAGACATCCCAACCGACGATAAACAAACAAAGAAACAAACGAAAATTCAATTTCTTCCACCAGAAATGGGACAACAAGAGAAAAATGGAGACCCGAGAAAAAGACCCAAAAACAAAACAAAACATCAAATTAATAATAATAATAAATGAAAAATAGAATAAAAAATAACTATTCAAAAGGAAGGACTTAAAATTATTTTTGGAAATTCCTAACGACAAATCAAAATCGAAAGCAGACTCGTATTGGTTTCATGCGGCCACCACACTTAGAGAAAAACTGGACCTTTCTGAAATTATCAATGGCTGGCGTAGTTTGCGTGTATTGCAAGTTAAGTACAAAGAGGCACAGCAATAGGGAATAGATCAAAAGAAAAGACATAGCTAGGTAGTGTCAGGAGATTGTGCTTAACTTTGAATAATAACGAGTGAAAAGTAACTGCCAGTTCAACAGGAAGAATATTCAATAAAGAATATAAACTCTTTGTAGAGGACTTGCTTGGAAGAGACGCTGGGGAAGGAAGAAAGCCTTTTAAAATACGAAGCGCCTTATTTTGTTGTCTTTGCAGTGGAATAAAATGGCATATGAAAGTATTCAAGCAAATAAGTGGGCAATCATTTAGGTAAGAGTTAACAAGTGCAAAATAAATAGAATATCAACACGTGATATATCTGTACTTGACACAGAAGGCTTAGTCAGCTTAAGACCTGGAAGGGCTCGTGATGTACGTGAATATACTATAAATTTAGTTTTTGAAGTATTCAAAGCTAGCCTATTTGCTGTAAACCATGCTACTAGTTTATCAAATACAAGAGTTAAAGTATGTTTTACAGTGTCCTCGCCAACCCCAGAAACCGTACAGGCTGTGTCATCAGCGAATAGTGCGGTCAGCCCCAGGTCCTCAATTGAATTACTAATATAATTAACATAAATTAAAAATAACAGAGGGCCTAGAATTGAACCTTGAGGTACCCCAAAATTATTTGACTGATTTGAACAGAATGACTTAACATTGCCCCATCAATACACTGAACTTAATATTTTAAATATGACATTATTAAAGCATTAGCTTGACCTCGTATGCCACAATTTGATAATTTTTTATGTAAAATTATATGACTTATAGTATCAAACGCTTTCCGTACATCCACAAATATAGTAGCTGGAATTTTATCCTTATCCAAGGCTTCATGTATAAACTGGGTTACTGCCAATATAAGGCCATTCCAGTTCTGTGGAATGGCCTTTTCGAAACCCAAATTAGGACTAACTAAAAAAAACTATTCTCTTCAAGGACTAACAAGGACTAACTAAAAATTATTCTTTTCAATTAAAGGAAGTTGACAATTCTCACATACAAACAACGTTCAATAATCTTTCAAAAAAACAGATAGGATAGATATAGGTCTATAGTTAGACGGGTCACTCACATCTCCCCCTTTGTGCAGTGCAATGACACGAGTGAACTTCATGCTAGAAGGAAAAACACCATTTTTGAAACAAAGATTAATTATATGCACAAGAAAACTAACTATACTAGGCATGATTGATTTAAGTAAATTCGTAGAGGATCCGTCAGCCCTTTCTGATTGTCCATTTTTGAGTTGATGAGGTACCATCATCAATTCAGCAGATGACACTGGGGGGAGGAATTTAGATCGGAGAGTAGAGGGGGGTAAAAAGCTTTTAAAGTCAGCAGAATTTGTTGCTAAATTTAGGCATGCCTCTTCTGACGTCTTTTCACCTATTTTGGCGAAGTGATTGTTGAGCATGTTAGCAGCGTCAATTTTTCTTTAACAGCTGTATTACCATCCGGGGTCATCATCTCATCTCTCAAAGTTGACGCTCTTGAATAGCATGTTAAGAAGTCACAAGAAAACATTTAAAAGGAGGTGGAACCTCGTGTGAGGCACTTCAGGGGGGGAATCACTGAATAGAGCAGGGAGGAAGAAGTGTTAGACTTATTTTGGCCTCGGGTGGCCTGTTCCTGCAATGAGCATCACTAGCAGTGGAAGCAGCATCTTTATGAATTAACGGCAGTGCGGTATATATTCCTCAATGTCTCTTAGGGAACTCTCCTTTAGACTGTCTGAAAAATGATAAAATCTAGGAAAAGCGGAAAAATAGTAATAAAAATATACTCGTGTGGTCTTTTATCATCCCATCCTTTGCTTCATCTACTAGAACCCTCTAATTTTGTTTTTCTTCACTTTTCTAAATATTACAAACAGGGGTTAATCCAGGTGTTGGTTTTAGGGACAAGTGTCCCCCCCCCCTTCAGAACCAAAAATTGCACCAATTAAAGAATCAGAGGGACGAACAAAACAACCGGGAGCGAATTTTTCATCGGTTCTCTTCCTCTCATATATAAAGTCTCTACCAGAGGCAATTTTAGAGGAGGAGCATAGGGCGCGCTTGCCCCGGGGATAGAAATCTTATGGGCACTTTTCATTAAAATAGAGTGGAGGAACAGTTGATAAATGAAAATAATTAATATTACAAATAAAAATGAGTCAAACAACAAAAAATAATCAAGTAATAATAATTAAAATGATTAAACTAATCTAGTAAATATATTAAAATATAATTCAAAAAAAATTGTCATTTAATTAATAAACTGAAAATAATTTTGTTGATAAATGATTTTTTTTTTAATTTGACCTGAAAATTTTATGGCAGACAAGGGGGGAGCTAATCGAGATTTCACGCCGGGCATAAGAGAGGCCGGAAACGCCACTGCTCTGCATCCTCTCTTGAGTACAATATACGTAATCAAATTTCTATGCTTATTTGATATAGGCTATTTGTGTCTCACTACGTTTTGGTGTAAGACTTGATATATCAGACGATAAAAACTTAAGGACTGCAATCATAGGTCGTCTTATTTGTCGGCAACTGAATTTTCTTACCCAAATTTTATCTAATTGACAAATCCGAGCACAAAACTTATTAAATGAAATAATAAAAATTGTAGTAGATACTAAAAATAATTCTGAAAATAGATATTCAACTTTTTTTTACGAGAACTTGTGATTTCAGAGTCAGTACAAGTAAATCTGATACTCATCTGTTAGCCAGGATATGTATAATTTAGGTTGTATATTTGTACATTAGGGGGGGGGGTAAGTATAACGGGAATGCCTTCAAAATGTAGCCTAACCTAACCAAAATACCTACTAAATATTTATTAAAATACAATAACCTTTTTTTTTAATGCCTCAATTTTGTCCTGCTGAGGACAGTAAGTTTCCTGATCTTTTTTTATCATATTGAAGATTTGAATAAAATATTCGAAAAATTTAAAGTTTTAGCCTTTTCACTACATTTGATGAAATATTACGACTGGATGTTTAAAAGCTATTTTTTTTTTAATGCCTAGTAACTTAAGACTAAAAAAAGTTAGAAAACAATTCTTTTTAGGTATATGGCTAGTAAAAAATAACAGAAGAATAGTGAGGTAGGCTATCTGGAAATTTTGTTAACTAAAAAAAAAAAAAAAAAAAAAAACTGACAGTATAAAGTAAATGTAATGTTTCATTTAAGTGTTTTTTCCAAGTGTTAAATGTATTTTTTTCAATGACCGTTTTTCCAAGTATTAAGTACTATTATTAGGTTAATGTAGTGTTTCATTAAGTGTTTTATGATGATCGCTGATCAAAGTTTATGTTATTTGTGCCTTTCTTTCGCTTATGTTATTTTACTGTATTCATGGCCGTATATTTGGTTTTAACATACATATATCTATCTATCTATCTAATATGCAGAATAATTGTACCAAACACATTTTGCATGCAGACCCGCTATACTTTTTCCCTCCCCCCCCCCTAATATGCAAATCTATAGCACAAATTTATTTGTAAAGTAACGAAGAAACTAGCGAAAAAACTGGTGTGTTCTCGAATTTTACACAGCGTAAACTTGAGTGAGTGGCGCATAATATACAAGGACCAAAATCCCCCCCCACGGAAATTAAAAGAATAAAACTCAAATAAAATTTTCAAATTTCGAAAGTCCTATTTTCCACGGAGGGGGGGGGGGGGGTATTTTCCGGGTGGTATTTTCCGTGAGGGGTAGGCTATTTTCCGCCCCCTGCGGGAGGTATTTTTCAGGGGAGTTTATTTTCGGGGGGTATTTTCCGCGGGGGTGGGGTGGTAAGCGCCGGCCACCGTAGCATATAGATCAGTACAAATGCAGAATTAACAAACAAAGGCCAAACTGACAAGGTCGTATCCAGGGGGAGGGGGCTTTACCCCCCGGCAAATATACCCCCCCCCCCCCGCGGAAAATCCCCCCCCCACGAAAAATACCCCCCGTGGAAAATAAGACTTTCCAAATTTGAGAACTTTATTTGAGTTTTATTTTTTTAATTTCCGTTGGGGGAAGGAATTTTGGTGCTGTTCCCGTCAAAACTCTTTATTTTTATTCTGTTCCCGTCAAAACTCTTACATCTTACGTTCCTTACTTCTGGCTCCCAATACTAGGCCGTCCTGCAAAAACTTCTCACTGTTACTCATTGTTTCCTCTTTTTCCTTATATTTCCTCATTGTTTCCTCTTTTTCCTATTATGCTTATGCTGATACCTTCCAGTCTCGCCCATCTCTAGCTAGACACTACTGTTTTGTCGATACTACCATTGCAATTAAGTGAGACATTTCCAAAATATGACTATTACACTTCCAAATGCATTTGACTGATCATATTTCACTTATTTCTTATCCGATTAACCCAACCTCATTTCTTTTTCTAGTTGTGGCCTTTTTACATGCAACTCCTAATCAATCGAAGATCTCTTTAAATAAAAGAGAAAAACGCGACATAGATACGAACGAAGTTTACTATTATTTTTAACTGAAGTGTCAGTTACAATGAGAGCTTCAGTAAAAACGAGTTGGTTTCTTCAGTTCTAGTTTTGCATGACTTTCCTTAAACCCCCAACAATAGCAAAAATATCTTAGAAATCGGCAGCATAACCCTACCTGCATATACCGTACCAGGACTCATTATGGCAAGTTAAATTAAAGCAAGGGCTTAAAGAACTATATCACAGATTTGTTCTTAACAGAAGTACAGATGAAACCTTAGGGAGTTTTCTCGGGGAATATATATATATATATATATATATATATATATATTATATATATATATATATATATATATATATATATATTATATATATATAATATATATATATATATATATATATATATATATATACTATATTATATATATATATATATATATTATATATATATATATATATATGTGTGTGTGTGTGTGTGTGTGCGTGGTGTGTGTCTACTGTATACCTCACGTGGCCCAATCCTCAAAGTACCAAGCCTAATAAAACTCAACGTACAAGCTCTAGACCCACTACACTTAACCCATTCTGCAGCTAATCCATGAAAAATTCTAGCAAAGGTAACAATACGATCTATAAGTTCTATAAAAGAAGAAAAAATCACTTAAAGAGTTGGATTTCGGTGGCACGTAAATGACCCAGTTTTGTAAGAACTCAACCTCATAATTTACAGTCGAAACTCGAGACTCTCGTCTCTCAACACTCACAAACTATTCAATCGGGAAAATAAAACTAATCTAGTTCCCTTGAACATAAAAAAGTATATCGACCTTCCAACACACAAACCGAACTCTCAAATAAAAAGTAAAATAATATGTAAAATAAAAGTCAAATAAAGTAAAATAAAATAAAAAAATGTTAAAGAAAGGCTTAGATTGCCAGCCCTATAACATTTGTACAACCTTACCCAATAATTTACTTTCTTTACAATCTACCTAATCATATGTTTTATCCACTCCCTCTTCGAATAAGTTGCTTTGTACACACTTAGTTGCAAGAAAAGATCTGAAGTAGGAGGTTTATATTTTCATTTAGTCATAACTGTGCTCCTCCAATCCATGTCTAACATCACCACTCCAGATCTGTATGGGTGTGATCTTACGTCTATACAATTTCCTTAGAATCCTGTTTCTCTTGTTCAATCCGCATTTTTCCTTTCAAGTTTTCACCCTAGCTTCAGAGACTAATTCTAACTTTTCTCATGTTTTGTTTTCCATCCTCCTCCCTTCCTTTTCATTCAGTTTTCATTTCACCAAAATCCTTCATCTTCATCACTTCATCTTCATTTCGTTTTCATCTCTCTTCCTTTTCATTTCACCAAAATTTAATGAGTGCAATTTTTGGTTGATACAATTTTCTTAGAATCCTTTTGTCAGTTTTAGCCCGGATTCGCCCATCAAGTTTTCCACCTGGTTTCAGCTTTCATCCTGGCTTTCAGCTGGTTTTATCCGAATGTTTTACTGGCCAGAATAAAAGAATCGTCAATTTCGGCTGACCATAAATAACCCAGATTCACGTTAAAACTTCAAGTTACTCTTTGTTCCTCATATTAAAATAAAAACAAACATCTAAATTATGATATAGTCTATTGTGCTATAAAGTGAGGGATACTAAAATACCATGGACAACCGAGGTGATAATTGAATGATAAACAAAGTTATCATTCTTTTTTAATTAATCAAAAGATACTATGAAAACTAGCTCAAACTGTTTTTATATTAGTTTTCACAGCGGGGTAGCAACCGCAATTTCGGGCTAGACAGTTTTCTTAGCAGCAGTTAACTGACGAAATTGTTAGCTGTATTTTTTTTTAGTATTATTAACTGCGAACACCGTGCATCTATAGAGTATAGAGAAGAAGATGAAAAGGAAAAATTAACCCAGTCATAGAAACCAGGTCGGCTTTTGGGTCAAAACTTTTGCAGTATTTGGAGCGTCTAGCAATGCTGGACTTCCTTCCACTCCACAGTGAAACAAATTCATTTGTATTTGTATTTCTTTATGGATCCCAGTTTCACTGAAATTTATTGCACCCATCAATATAGCTCATTGCAGTACTTCTCAATGGTTTTTTGTTAGATTAATTAAAAAAACTTTTTCCACAAAATAAGTTTTTCAAAGAAAAGTAAAAAACTCCATTAAACAAAAAATGAGCAAAAATAAAATCAAGTTATCTACCAAGCGTGAAACTACCACAAATCAGCATCGATAAATAAATGAAACCCAAAACGAACAGAAATTACAATAAATAACCGAGTCAAACTCTAAACGAGCAGAAATTACCATAAGTTGGGCTCAAAGCCCCTATGCCTTCCCAAGGCCAGAACATAATTTACACTTTACTGTAAAAAAATACAAATGAATGTGCAGTGTCAGTTTAATTACATATACTGATAGCCTATCTAGTAATCAAAATTTAAATATTATTCGATTTATTAAATTTATAAAAGTAAAAACATTTATATTTTTTTCAGTTTTTCAAAAATCTGTTTACTTTCTTTGATAGCTTGGATACACTCACGCTATTTTGATTTGGTTAAATTTTAAGAGCAGAAGTAGCCCCGAAAGTTTGAACATAATACCCTCAGTCGTTCCTGGGATACTGCTGAGATGCCTTATTGGGAATTAGCATTAACACAGTGCATTTTGATTTAATGTTAAGGCAACATTTAGTTTTTAAACATAATGGAAAAATGGGAGGGTGGGCGTGGGAGGGGGATTAGTTGCACTCCAATCACTTTCGATTATTAAAAAGGGCATCAGCCCTTTCTATTTCAATCGAATGAGCACTTTTTGAAGTTCCTACGATAACTCCTTCGATACGAAGTGCCCTGGTCTAAACAACACCAACAACAAAAATAATATATTATACCCACATCGATCTTTACAATAAAAATGTCAAGCCTTCCAATCACTTTCGACTATTAAAAAGGGCACTAGGCCTTTCGATTTCCAATCGAATGAGCCCTTTTTGAGTTTCTACGACAACGCTTTCTATAAACTCCTTATATGCCCCCAGGGCATAAATTACAACCGTTACCCCAAGGGTTGTTAGGGTGGTTGTCATCCTCTAAGACCTAATTTCCAGAACTTTCAACTACGTTAAACAAAATGGCTATCTAACAATTTTGATTGCGTATGTTTTGGGAAATGGTGGGCGTGAGAGGGCTGTTAGTCGCTCTCCGATCCTTTTCAACTAATAAAAAAGTCACTAGCCCTTTCAATTTCCAATCAACTGAGCCCTTTTGAAGTTTCTACGACAACGCTTTTAATAAAAACCTTATATGCCCCCAGGGCATAACTTACAACCCTTGCCCTGCTGGCTGGGGAGGAGGTTGTCATCCTCAAAGACCTAATTTCCAGAACTTTCTACTACGTTGAACAAAATGGTTATCTGAAAATTTTGATTGAATGTATTTGGGGAAATGGTGGGCGTGAGAGGGGGGTTAGTTACCCTCCAATCCCTTTCGACTATTAAAAAGGGCACTAGCCCTCTCAATTCCCAATTGAATGAGCCCCTTTTGAAGTTTTTACAACTCTATCTATAAAAACCGTATATGCCCCCAGGGCATAACTTACAACCTTTGCCCTGGGGGCTCTGGAGGGTTTGTCACCCTTAAAGACATAATATCCAGAACTTTCAACTACGTTGAACAAAACGGGTATCTCTAAACTTTGATTGAATGTATTTGGGGAAATGGTGGGCGTGAGAGGGGGGTTAATTACTCTCCACTCATTTTCGAATATTAGAAAGGGCAATTTCAATTTCCAATCAAATGAGCCCTTTTTGAAATTTCAACAACAACTTTCTATATAAACCTTATATGCCCCCAGGGCATAACTTACAACCCTTGCACTGAGGGCTCTGAGGGGGTTGTCATCCTAAAAGACCTAATTTCCAGAACTTTCAACTACGTTGAACAAAATGGATATCTCAAAATTCTGATTGGATGTGTTTGCGAAAATGGTAGGCGTGAGAGGGGAGTTAGTTGCCCTTCAATCACTTTCGACTATTATAAAGGGCACTAGACCTTTCAATTTCCAATTGAATGAGCCCTTTTTGAAGTTTCTATAACATCGCTTTCTATAAAAACCTTATATCCCCGGGACATAACTTACAGTCCTTGCCCTTAGGGCTGTGGGGGAGGGGTTGTCATCCTTAAAGACCTAATTTCCAAGACTTTTAACTACGTTGAATAAAATGGCTATCTAAAAATTTTGATTGTATGTGTTTAGGGGAAAGGTGGGCGTGAGAGGGGGGTTAGTTGCCCTCAAATCACTTTCGACTATTAAAAAGGGCACTAGCCCTTTGAATTTCCAATCGAATGAGCCCTTTTTCAAGTTTCTGAGACAAAGATTTCAATAAAAACCTTACATGCCCCCAGGGCATAACTTATAACTCTTGCCCTGAAGACTGTGGGGGGAGTGTCCTGCTCAAAGGTATAGTTTCCTGAATTTTAAACTGCGTGGATCAAAATGGCTATCTCAAAATTTTGATTGGATGTGTTTGGGGAAATGGTGGGCGTGGAAGGGGTGTTCGTGCCTTCCAATCACTTTCGAGTATTTAAAAGGTCACTAGCCATTTCAATTTCCAATCGAATGAGCCCTTTTTGAAGTTTCTACAACAACGTGTTCTACAAAAACCTTATATGCCCCCAGGGCATAACTTACAACCTCTGCCCTGAGGGCTGTGGGGGGGGGGGGATTGTCATCCTCAAGGAACTAATTTCCAAAACTTTCAACTACGTTGAGCAAAATGGCTATCTTAAAATTTTGATTGGATGTGTTTGGGGAAAAGGTGGGCGTGAGAGGGGGGTTAGTTGCCCTCCAATCCCTTTCGACTATTAAAAAGGGCACTAGCCCTTTGAATTTCCAATCGAATGAGCCTTTTTGAAGTTTCTACGACAACACTTTCTATAAAAACCTTATATACCCCCAGGGTATAACTTACAACCCTTGCCCTGAGGGCTGTGGGGTAGTTTCCTCCTCAAAAACATAATTTCTATCTGCAATTCAACTACGCTGAACAAAATGGCTATCTCAAAATTTTGATTGGATGTGTTTCTGGAAATAGTGGGCGTGGAAGGGGTGTTACTTGCCTTCCAATCACTTTCGACTATTAAAAAGGGCACAAGCCACTCCAATTTCCAATTGAATGAGCCCTTTTCGAAGTTTCTACGACAACTTCTTCGATACGAAGTGCCCTGGTCTAAAGGAAAAAACAATAAATAATACATCGTGCCAACATCGTTCTTATATGCCCCCAGGGCATAAATTAAAACCATTGCCCTGAGGGTTGTGGGGGAGTGTCCTCCTCGAAAACATATTTTCTATATGGAAATCAACTACGCTGAACAAAATGGCTATCTCAAAATTTTGATTGGATGTGTTTCTGGAAATAGTGGGCGTGGAAGGGGTGTTACTTGCCTTCCAATCACTTTCGACTATTCAAAAGGGCACAAGCCACTCCTATTTGCAGTGCCACAGTGCCCTGGTATGGAAAAAAAATAATACATTGTGCCAACATCGTTCTTTCCTTAGGCGGCGCGATTACGCTGCCTATGAAACCTTTAGTTTAATACAAGTTTTGGAGTTATTTGCCTAACTTGTTGACAATGTTCACATTTTTTCTCCGTACAATCCACCATTTTTATTAACATGATAAACATGCAAAAGTACAATTTTCCTAGTTTTTCAGAAGGGGAAATGTTTTTCTGGGGAGGGGGATTCTTTCCTGCATGCCAGATCTGATCAGTGTCTTCCTGTGTTAACTAATAACTTGTTATGAATGTTTCATTTCAAACTATGGGATCCGATAGTAAAATATAATGGTGACATAGAGACCACTAACCACAAACATAGCAACTAAATGAAAATTTTCTACCTCAACTTTCAAAAGCTAGCTAATCAAATAAATCATCTTAAAAGGGTCTCGATTTAGCTACAAGTTAACGTTACCTAAATCACATTGTGATTTAGCCTTAACATAACGCCTTTTGAGTTAACACAGTCGATATGGCTTACAAAGAGGTAGGTGTTTTCTGGCCCGGAAAATTCCCTCTAGTGGAAATCTCCCCCCTGAAAATCCCAAAACCCTTAAAATACCCCCTGCTAAAGATTTCACCTGGGAAATCTCCTTCCCCCCCCCCAGATATCGGTATTTCGAGGTATCTATTTTGTACTTTATATCAGATATTTGTTGTAATTAATTGTATAATTACTATCGTCATCAAACGGAAGAGTAAAATACAGAAATTATCAAGAGGATCAAAACGAAGTTCTACTTTTTGTCAATTATTTAAATTTACTTTATAAAAACTGAATTGTGGAACATAGTTAATCTCAACTCCATTTAATCAAACTTGACAGTTCTATTAATGTTTCTGTCACGGACTGAAATTAATATACTCTTAATTGCAAAGCTATTATTCCACTTTACCACATAAATAATCTCATTTTTGTTAATGAAATTCTTATTGTATACGATGTTTATTATCACTTTTTATGGTCAGGAAATTTAAGCGAAGAAAGTTGGGAGCGCTGATACAACCGCAGAAATGCCTAAAAACACATCTGACTAAATAGAATCTCACAAATTATGAGCGAAAAAGCTGAGAATTATTCTACTGATTGTGATTGCACAAGTCAATGATTATGACTCAAGGCCATATCCAGGGAGGGAGTTAGAGGGCTTGACTCCCCCCTCCAAATGTTCGTGTGATTCGTAAAGACGTGACAAAAATGAATACAAACACATTTTTATGGGTTTTTTGAAGGTTTGTAGTAACCCCCCTCCAAACGTCCTTTTTATCCCTCCCCCCTCGAAAAAAATTAGATACGGTCTTGTTATGACTGCTTTGATTCTATATCGCCCCTTTTGCAAATTAAATTTAAAAAAATCACTGAAAGTAAAGAGCAAAATTAAGACTTAAAACAAACAGAAATTATTATGTATATGAAGGTATTACCCCTTCCTCAATACCTCGCTCTTTACGCTAAGGTTGAACTTTTGTTCTATTTATTTAAGAATAAATATTAAAGTTCTAAAAAAACTTTTGCGTAAAGAGTGAGATATTGGGGAGGGGGCAACCCCCTCTTACACGTAATAATTTCTGTTCGTTTTAAGTTTTAATGTTGCTCCTTACTTTCAGTTGAAAAAAACTGTTTTTGTATTTAACTACTTGTCGTTTTTTAGATAATGCCGGGATTTGTGGCTACCCCTCTATGGAAAATTCCCTTCCCCCACGAAAATTCCTCAATGGAAAGATCCCCCCCACAGAATCCCCCTATTAGCCGAAAAATATCTGTACGCTTCCCAATAAGCAATGCTATATGTAGACAATGGGCAAAGTTCACAGCTTGCAGACCTTCCCCAAGGACTGTGGGGGTCAAGTCATCCTCAAAGACATGGTTACTAGATCTTTCGACTCTGCTGAAAAAAAATGCCTATCTCAAAATTTTGATTAGGTGACTTTGGGGAAAAAGGAGCGCAGGAGGGGAAGTAGGCACCCTCAAACATTTTGGTCACTTAAAAAGGGCACTAGAGCCTTTTATTTCCAAATTATCATTAATTCCCTAGATGAAGCTAAAGATAAATTGAGGACAGTAGAGAGCAAAATTAAAATTCACACAAACAATTTTTTATGATTGAGATCCCCCCTGCAGCTGCAATAAATTTTATTCCATAAGCAATAAGCTAACAGGTTATCCGTCGAACTACCCTTGGCAGGATTTTTTGTTTTAATTCTAGTTTCCTTTTTATTTATTTACTTTTCTTGATGGGTTACTTTTATTTTTTCATATTGTATTATTTATTTGTATGATACATTTAAAGAGGTTTACAACCCTTGGAATGGCTTAATTTTCTGAATCGTTTGGTTTTTTGAGTTTCAGTTTGCATGTATTGCTCCTGTTTTTGTATTTTTTTCTTTTTTTTCATTTTCTTTCTTTTTGTTGTACTCCATCGTCATGCTTTGTATTTTTATGGGTTATAAAATAAACAAATAAAAAACATAAATAAATGCTACAGCATTGTTCGTTCTTTAATGAAAACGCAATATACTGTGATCCATGTACTTAAGCAGGTTTTTATTTCGGACAGGGGGGAATAACTTTGAAAAATCCCAAACCTATAGGGGAAGTCGTAAGTATTTGGAGATTTTAGGTATTTACACAGGCCCAAACCCCACCCCTTACGTACATCCTTGCTTGGAAACTACTGGAACGGTTATTTCGATTCACATCTAAAATGTATAACATCTAAAACTTAGAAAAAAAACTGAGCAATAACAGTTTCTACTACTGCTAGTACTACTAACAAATCACAACAGCACCAAGCCACCTAAGGCCAACCCAACTATGCTCACTTCTTCTGTTTTAACAATAAAAATATATGATACATAGAACTTACAGCACTTGACCTTTTTCAACGCACTCGGTCAAGTAACGGCCTAAGAAACGCCTTATCCGCAGTTGGAATCCTATCCTAAAAAGACTGAGTATTTTTCTGAAAATAGGTCTTATTAAAACGTCGTTAAAACACTTTAAATCATACTTACATCCACGTTCCGATGCTAGGTGTCGCAGCTCTCCCAGCAGACGAAAAAAGTAATAGCCAACATATCAAAATTTTTGAAACAAAACCAATTTTTTTAGTCTCTGTTATAAATTCTTTGTCCACTTTTTCAAAATACCACATATTCTCCATGTTCTAACACGTCAAATCCTTATATTCAAATCCATCAAATCCTTATTTTAATACTGTCCATCCTGGTAAAAAATCGCTTCTAGCCCATCACTTAAATGAACGCCGCCTTCTAGAAAATAAGTCTCACTGGAACGGCTTTGAAGTCATTTTTCTTTGAGCTTTTTGAATAGCTGAAAAAGGAACACCAGTTAAAGCTCTCCTTAAAAAATGGATACAATATCCTTCATTTATTTGTAAAACAGTTGTAAACTAAACCTCCAATTAAAATATATATATATATATATATATATATATATATATATATATATATATATATATATATATATATATATATATATATATTATATATATATATATATATATATATATATATATATATATATATATATCTGAAATGTTCTTATGGCACACTACGCTTTGACATCGAACAGAACCATTTTTAACAAACAAGTTTAATTAAACAGACAAATCAAACCATTATATAAATTGACAAAACAAAATTAAGAGAATGTCAGAAGCGGAGTTATGTTTTTCAGCTCCCAGGGTAATCTTGGCCCCTACCCCTACCCCATCGGCCAGTATCCTCAACTTTTGTACAAAAGAATGTTTTTATTGTGTAAAGAGGAACCTGGTACACCACTCTAGGGAGTTGCCACCTCCTCACTTGGTTTTGGCTGCCCTACAAAATATTTTTTAAGTATGCTTTTGAACTGTTTAAACCAAAGCATGTAATACGTTCTTCAAAATAAGTAAACGAACAAACCATAAACCCTCCTTAAATGCAGCGTAAATGGCACTCTGACCTTTTGAGGGTTAAGCCCATTCTTATTTGCGGTAATTTTTGTTCATTTTAAGAACGATTTGAATATTGATCTTAATGATTGTCCTTTTAGATGACATCAATCTATCAATAGTAGCATCTACTCATTTTTTGTTTGATATGATCATTCAGTCGAAACATTTGATCAGCCGTAGTTTCACTCAATTATTTTTAGACAGTATTTTTACTATGAAATTTGGGGAGGGTATGGAAGGGGATTTTTAACGATACTGATCTAACATCTGTATTGTTCTTGGTAGTCTCTAGGACTGAAGCGATTCTGACCCAAATCCTGTTTAGACCCTTTAATACTCACGTATCTTAATCCATCATTGGTACTGGTTAAGGAAGCGATAAACACGCGATAAGTGAAGTTTCGTTAATGCTAATGAGATAAAACAAAATACGATGAAAATATAATAGTTTAGAAACAAATTTTGGCTATATATTTTCACATTAGGGAGGGGGGAGGGGGGAAAGCATAGCATATATTCAATACGTAACCTAACCCAACCTAGGTACCTTTTTTCTCCCTAACCCCCCCAAAAACAATAGTTTAAATATTGTAAACGCAATGACAAACCACGGTTTCCAATCTAATTGTCTATTGAAAAAAAAAACAGTTTGACTAGTGTTTTAAGCATCTTCCCTATATAATATATGCCGTGTTTACCACTTTCTTAACCAGTACCCCATCATTTTATGAAAAGATTATTTTCATTTTTTTTACGTGGAACGTAAACACGTTTTTTTTACGTGGAACGTTACGTGGAACATTTTTTTTTACGTGTTTAAGTAATATGTTTAAGTAATTATGTTAAGTGTTAAATAATATGTTAAAGTAATTGTTTAAGTAACCTTCAAATATATAAGATTCATAAAGTTTAGTGTTGCCCATCAAAAGCTACGATCCTGAAAAAAAGTTGCTTGACTGTCGAAAAACGGTAGAAACACACCCTAAAAGTTAAGGAATCTTAATGGAAATCACACCATCAGATTCAGCGTATCAGAGAACCCAACTATAGAAGTTCGAAGATCACATCTTCAAAAATGTGGAATTTTACATTTTTGCCAAAAGACAGATTGTAGATGCGTGCTTATTTTTATTTTGTTCCAGGGAAGATCGTATCGAGCCAGTGGTACTGGAATATCGGGAGAGGGTTAATTCGAACGGCCTGAAGCAATTCTCACCCACATGCTGATGGCACCTTTTATCATACACGTATCTTAATCCACCGTCTTATGAAAATAATCTTTTTCATATTTATTATGTTGTAACAGTTAGTTTGTTCCAGTAAATGCATGGTCACTTATGAAATAAGAATTCTGTTTTGTTGACTAAAAAAATAAAATAAAATCGGACATCACAATTCAATACAAACATTATGGTTTAGTGAATCTTTTGTCTTTATTGACATTTCCTTCGCCCTGTGTGCGTGCTCTTTAATTTCCAAGTGAAAAATGTCGATGAATATAAACATCATTTTTGAGCTACGAACAGATACAACCAAATTTTGGTTCCCAAATCTATATGCCCTGGAAGTTTTAAAGCCAATCGAAGAAGTTTCTTTGTAGATTATATGAACATCATTTTTGAGCTACGAACAGATACAACCAAATTTGGTTCCCAAATCTACATGCCCTGGAAGTTTTAAAGCCAATCGAAGGAGTTGCTTTGTAGATTATATAAACATCATTTTCTAGGTACGAACAGATACAACCACATTTTGGTTCTCAAATCTACATGCCCTGGAAGTGTTAAAGCCAATCGAAGAAGTTTCTTTGTAGATTATATAAACATTCTTTTTGAGCTACGAACAGGTCCAACCAAATTTTGGTTCCCAAATCTACATGGCTTGGAAGTTTTAAAGCCAATCGAAGAAGTTTCTTTGTAGATTATATAAACATCATTTTTGAGCTACGAACAGATACAACCAAATTTGGTTCCCAAATCTACATGCCCTGAAAGTTTTAAAGTCAATCGAAGGAGTTGCTTTGTAGATTATATAAACATCATTTTCTAGTTACGAACAGATACAACCACATTTTGGTTCTCAAATCTACATGCCCTGGAAGTGTTAAAGCCAATCGAAGAAATTTCTTTGTAGATTATATAAACATCCTTTTTGAACTACGAACAGGTACAACCAAATTTTTGTTTCCAAATCTACATGCCTTGGAAGTTTTAAAGCCAATCGAAGAAGTTTGTTGTGTCACAAATTCACGCAACCATTTTTTTTTTTACTTCTTGTCTTCGTTCGGTGGACCAAGGGTACCTCCCTTGGTTGTACCAAAGGACACGTCATTGGATGCGTATATTTGTGCTCTTTCAACTGTTGGCTACTAAGCACTTCATCAGCAATTTTCTTTTGATCCCTTAAAGGGACTCTTAAAGCGACTATTCCTTTTAAAGTTAAAGGGACTGTTATAAGTTAAAGGGCTATTCCTTATTAAAAAATACCAGAAATTTTGAAAAATAACCTTTAAAAATTACAAAAAACCCCTTTCATTAGAAAATGTTTTATTTTACCCCCCCCCCTCCATGATGGATAAATATACAGTTCATACCTATATATTCAAAATATATTTCTTAATAGCGTGACCTTTTTCTTCTTTATTATTTTACGGCTAAAGCTTATCAACCGGCGGGAAGAAAAGAGTATTTTAAAAAATAGAGCGAATATTCATAGTGGGTTTTTAATTTATCCATCAGAGGGGGGGGGGGGGTAAACGAATCATTGTATTTTATTGTTGATAAAAGCAAGTATTTATGATTGTTTTAAAGTAGTCTTAAGAATTTTTGAAAACCAATTCCTAGTAGCCGATAATAGGGAACAAGGTGTCACTTAAAGTGTCCTATTAAGCGCTCAAAAATAACATTTGTGACAGAAATTATTAACATGTTTGGAAAGAACACAAAACTACGCATCGAGAGGTGTTTACTTCAAAGACGTATCCAGGATTTTTGTTCAGGGGGGGGCTACAAAAGCCTAATAATTGTCTAAAAATGCGTTCATATGGCTTTTTGTTACATTTTTACGAGTCGGACAAAAATTTGGGGATGGGGGGATTGTCTGTTTCAAACCCTATACCCCCCCCCCTGGATACGGTCTTAGTTCGCATTCTACATAGCCAAGTAATGTAAAAACTGTAAAAACTTCTAGTTTCACCCTAATGCCTTTTTTTGCTGTCATGGGGGCTTTGATTTTCCATACCAAGCTTCTACCTAAGCATGAACAGCAATTTAGAGTACATCTCTTTGTACTAATTTACCATTATTAATGGTAATTACTGTAACTAATTGTATTTTTAAAGTAATTTAGAGTACAACTATAGACAGTGAAAATCACGTTTTCTGGGAAAGTTTGACCCAGTTTTGGTAAAAAAAACAAAGAATATTGAGATGCTTTTATTTTTTGCAAACACTTAAATTGATCTATAAGTTTTAAATGAAAATTTAATCTTGTTTTAAAACAAAATCTATAGCCTATAGATAAGCTACTTATCTAAAAGGCTTTTTGCGTCATGGAATTGACAGCGGTAGTTCCAATACCCTATGACAAATTTCCTACTCAGCGTTTTAACATATTTAAAATCCCCACCATCCATTCCTGTCGAAGAGGCGACGTGATTGTCACTAGTAAAGTTGAAAATAATGAAAAATTACTTCAAGTCGATTTGACATCTTTGTTGGCTAGAAAAATTGCACTGCGATGGATTTTAAAGGACTTTGTACGCTAGGATTAATGTCGCTGGCGGTATAAAACATAAATTTATTTTTTCGCCGAAGGATCCAAGATTAAGTAACTTTTCAGATCATTGACAGTTTTTAAATGAGGAGCTGTAACTTCTGTCTACCTAGACATATATGCATGCAAGGGAAATATAATCGTAGATTTTTCTGCTTATAGGTAATCTGTCATGTGTCAGAAATCAGCACAATGATAGTCGATGAAAGACTAGGATCACAGAATATTTAAACTAACCAGATTATCCACTACAGTAAATTGCTGTCAATTGCTATTGCTGTCAATTGTAAATTGCTGTCAAGACGAAATCCTTTCTGCCACCTAGTGTTCATGACGATTATTATTATATTTAATTATATTTAATAAGACGATTAATATTATATTATATTTAACATAATCTCATAGATTTATTACCTGAATAGACATCAGCTAAAAGCATATGCGAGCAGTTAAACAGCTAACAAGAACAGTTGCAATGATCGTTCGTAGAGATGTAGTCCTAAAAAACAGGTTTTGCCTGCTTGAAACACATTTTGAAAGCTTGCTGGTAGCATTGAGCTTAAGGAACTCCCCAGCATACGGGCCGTCTGTAGTTATGTCGCAAGAAACGGAGGAGACTTTGCTAGATGTTTTCCAGACAAATGCCTACATATTTTTTTGGGTACCCGACTGACTGACCGTACCTCAAACAGTAGACAATACGAAAAACGTGGTTTAATCCCACTTTCTAAGTCTACGTTGAGAGAAAGGTGGAGATAGCTAGGACACGTTGTACTGATGAAGGACGACATACTGCCAAAGATAATCCTTGTCGGCCAACCGTCTAGGGCCAAACGAAAAGCAGGTCGACCCCTAATAAAGTGGGAGGATATCGTAAGGAAAAATTTAAGAAATGAGAACTTCTTGGGGGGGGGTACAGAGCAAGAGCTTTGCAGGAGGAGCTTGCGTAGCTCTGCCGGCCTCAGACGGATTGGTGCAGCAGGGAGTTGTTAGTAGCAGTAGTATATTCTAAGACACCCTCTTAAGCAATGTATCATCTGACAATGGAACTATTGTTCCCCAAGATCTGACCATATTTATTTTCATTATTTGAAAGACATTTACGATATTATTCATTCATTCTCAAAAAGTACTAGACCTGAATCTCCCGTTAATGCTAAGCTGCAAGATTCCTACTACAAATCAATTGTGTATGCTAATTTAAGTAGAGACTGTCTAAATCTAATCCTTTCTCCATGATCCTGAACCAAAATGTATTCCTGAAATTAATTCACTGTCAAGGATTATGTTCTGTAACTTAACATCAATCAGTAGGCTACTTCTTATCTCACTCAATACAACACTCAATACAAAACATCATTAACCTTTCAACTTTACTACCCATTCTTTTAATGTGCTTTTTTACGCTGGCTATTTGACATCAATCAGCAACCGAAGTAATTAAGATCAGTGGCAGACCTAGAGGGGGGCGAGGGGGCGCGCACCCCCTAACATAGTCTAAAGTAGCGTAATTTACTTAATTAACGCAAAGTTTACGTTAAATAAACTTGCTCCTAACACAAGTTTATCGGATTAACCTATTTTGCCCCCCCCCCCTTAAAAAAAAAAAATCCTGGATTCGCCCCTGATTAAGATACCCCACTACTTTAATATATTCTTTGAAAATGTTCTTTTTCATTTAGTTAAACCTAAACCCTTGCATTAGCCCAAACCAGATTTAAAGCACCCCCATTTCTGATTCCCCTCTTCGTTCTTTTTTCTTTAAATTTCGACTTCCCTTATCTGATTAAAAACCTTTCATTTGAGATATAACTTTATGATCATGCAAATTATACAGATGGCCTGCATCTTATAGACTGATGTTAAGAAATAAAAAAGAACCAATCAAAATCATGCTTCTATGAACTGATGATAAAGAGGTTCTATCACTTGCTTAAAATTAATACTTCGTAATTATCCATTATTTATTTTGTTTCTCCACCTCTTTTAGACCAGAGGTGTCAAACTCAATGTTTTTACCGGTTAATTTTTCTTTCAAAATATTTTGGTGGGCAAATACTTGATCAAATACTATTTCGGTTGACCACCCACACATATGCATGTTCATTTTAAAACAACATGCCCAAAAAAAACCTTTTTAACTCATACTACATAAGAACCACAGGCAGCACAAAAGCGCTACCTAAGCGAAGAGCAATGTGGGCACAATGTTTTATTTATTTTATTATTAATAATTTTTTTTTTTTGGTTTGTTTTAGACCAGGGCACTTCATATCGAGGGAGTTTTCATAGAAAATTAAAAAAAGGGCTCATTATATTGGAAATTGAAAGGGCTATTGCCCTTTTTAATAGTCAAAATTGATTGGAGGGCAGCTAACCCCCTACCACGCGCACCATTTCCCCAAACACATCCAAACAGAATTTTGAGATAGCCATTCAACGTAGTTGAAAAGACCGGAAATTATGTCTTTGAGGATAACAACCCCCCCCCATCACAGCCCTCAGGGCAAGGGTTGTGAGTTACGTCCTGGAGGCATATAAGGTTTATATAAAAAGGGTGATCATATAAATTTCGGAGGGGGCTCATTGGATTGGTAATCGCAAGTTTTAGTACCCTTTATAGGAATTCAGAGTGATCGGAGGGTGGACACCCCTCACACTTTGTATTTTCTCGAAATGTATCTGATAGAAGTTTTGAGATGGTCATTTGTTGTCGTAGAAACTTCGAAAAAAGGTTCATTCGATTGGAAATTGAAGGGGATAGTGCCCCTTTTAATAGGCAAAAATTATTGGAGGGCAACTAACCCCACTCCCACCATTTCCCCAAAACACATCCAATCAAAATTTTGAGATAGACATTTTGTCCAGCGTAGTTAAAAGGTCCGAAAATCATTTATTTGAGAATGACACCCTACCCCCCCCCCCACACAGCCCTTAGGGCAAGGGTTGTAAGTTATGCCCTGGGGGCATACAAGGTTTTTATAGAAAGGGCGGTCGTATAAACTTCGGAAGGAGCTCATTGGATTGGTAATCAAAACTTCTAGTGCCCTCTTTAAAATTCAAAGTGATCATAGGGCAGATAACCCCCCCCCCAACACACACACACACACACATACACCTCGTATTTTCTCGAAATGCATCTGATAGAAATTTTGAGGTGGCCATTTGTTGTCGTAGAAACAACAAAAAGTTAATTAGATTGGAAATTGAAAGGGCCTTTTTTAATAGCCAAGAGTGATTGGAGGACAACAAGCACCCCCCCCCCCACACCCATCATTCCCAAAACACATCTAATCAAAATTTTGAAAGAGTAAATTATGTTCTGGTCTTGAGAAGGAGTGGGAGTTATCATCCCTACTCATGTTGATTGCTGCTCGTTTTGAGTTTGACTTGGCTATATTTAATTTCTGTTCTTTTTGAATTTCATTTATTTATTGATAATGATTTGCGGTAGTTTTATGATTTGTAGATTATTTGACTTTATTTCTGCTCATTCTTGGCTCAATGGAGCTCTTTACTTTTCTTTAAAAAACTTGTTTATGGAAAAAGTTTTTCAAATTAATTGCAATAAGGGACAATAAGTTTAGAAATAAGAATAACACAAATTATCGAAATTAAGTGCATTTTATTTAAAGTTTATTATGGATCTAGAGAGACTTGAATTAAATTTATAGCATTCATCAAACATAGATGGACATAAGTTGCAGTGGATACAACCAGCCCAGCCTTTGAGATAATAAATAAAAAAAGAAAAAAAATTTCAACTGAAAGCAAGGAGCAACATTAAAACTTAAACAAACAGAAATTATCCTAGATTTGAGAGGATTGCCCCCCTCCTCAATCGGTCGATTATTATGCATAATTTTTTAGTGCTATGAAAAAGCTTCATATTCCAAACCAGCGACCTTTAGGTTTCAACACTTATTCTTAAAGCAGTAGAACAAGGAGGTCAAAGTTTAGCGTGAAGAGCGAGGGATTGAGTATGGGGCATTCTCTCTCATATACGGAATAATTTTTCTCATATACGGAATAATTTCATTTCGTTTGAAGTTTAGTGTTGCTCCTTATGTTCAGTTGAGAAAACTTTTTTTTTTTTTTAATCTAATTTCTGATCATTTTTCAAATCAGGCCGAAAAATTTCCCTCCCCTCAGTGAAAAAACTACCCAAGAAAAAAAAACCGCAGAAACTCACTCCTCCCCCGAAAAATGTCTGTATATTTTCCAATAACGAATACTATAATTATGTGAACAATTGGCAAATTCCGTAACTTACAGCCCATTCTCCATAGGCCGTGGGGCTCATGCCATCACTGTGGGGTCATGTTATCGCTGTGGGAGGGGGGGGGGTCATGTCATCCTTAGGGGCAATTGAAGCTTTGAACTATCCTGAACAAAATGGCTATCTAAAATTTCGATCGGATGTCTTTGGGGAAATGGGAGGGACGTGGAAGCGGGTTGCTGCCCTCTAATCTTTTCGGTCACTTGAAAAGGGCACTAGAACTTGTAATTTATGCTTTAATGAGTCCTCTCCCAATCTTCTAGGACCATTGATTTGTGAAAAAACGAGGAAAAATTCCATAAAATAAAAAACGAAGACATATCCGTGATCTTTCTTCTGGCATCTGGGATCTTTCTTCGTGATCTTTATACACCGTTCTTCGCCCCTCCCCTATCCCAAATAAAAAAAAGGGAAGAAAAAAAGGTATATATATAAGAAAAAAGCCTAACTTTTAAGTATAACTACCACAGAGCGTGAAAGTCGACTATAAGGGAAAACAAACAAAAGAATCCTGGGGGGGGGGGCTGAGGACAGTTTAGCAGAATTTTTATTCTAAATACTTGCATTTTCCATCCATAGTTTATTTCACTGGCTGGAAATCACCTTCGTTAAGATTCTTAATTATTTTTTCCTCCGATCTCTTTATTTTATGCTTTTTTCTTTGCTTTTCCTCTGTTTCTTTCGTTTTCCGTATTTCTTTTGTTCAGAAAGTAATTATACTGAACTAGAACTATTGCATAAAAACTTTTACTTGCTCAATTTACTGATTTTCTTAGTCCGAATACCTAGACCTCTTTTCTAATTTCTCAAAAATGTCAGGGCAGCAAATCGGCTCTGGTTCCTGGGGCTTTACTTTAAAAAGTTATTCGTTTTTCGTTTACTTATAAGAAAAGCCTAGACAAGCCTGATAACGAGCCAAGTCCATAAAGAGGCAAACCCATGGCTTAATCAGTTTTTATTTAAAACGGATAAAGGAATGAATAAATCTGCCTTTTTCCCGGTACTTTTCAATTAGCTGGTACCCACGCGAGAAGTTAAGTTTGGTTAATGCTAATGAAATAAAATAGAATATGATGAAAATATAATAGTTTAGAAACAAACTTGGGCTATATATTTGCACACTAGGGGGGGGGTGGGAGGTAAAGTATAGCCTATATTAAATACGTAATCTAACCTAACCTAGGTACCTTTTCCCCCGAAACCCAAAAAAACAATAGTTTAAATATTGTAAACGCAATGACAAACCATGGTTTCCGATCCAGTTCTCTATTGACAGACACCCGTTTGACTAGTTTCCTTTAGCATCTTCCCTATGCAATATATCGCGTGGGTACCAGCTAATTGAAAAGTACCTTTTCTTCTTCCCTCTTTTGAGTGCTGCAGACGGCGTAGAGGAGGTCTTTGCCGAAAAATATACTTTGTCTAGTTCCCTTTTTTTCAGTGGCCGAAAATCACCCTTATTTGGTTACTTAATTATTTTTTTTCTCCCTTTTTTTCAGATAGCTTCTACTTTAATCACACTGAATCCTTTTAAAATGGATTCAGGTAAAATGGACAGCATCTACATTATTTCCGGTAAGTTAATCATCAATATGAAATAAAAATTAAACACAAAAAATAATAATTATTATAAAAGTTTGCACGCGTCATGATGCAACAATAGTTTTGAAGTTTAACAATGAAAGTCTCGGCACAGGTGTGAAAAGCGCATAAATATTTGCTGATGCATCTACACAATAGCCCTAATATCAAATTGGTGACAATTTTTGCTTGAAGGTAATTTGACAATAATGACATGGCAACACTGATTTCTTTTGTTATGCTCTTTTCAGCAAATACAAAAAGTTAGTCAGCATATTATCTTCAATAGTAAAGAACGCCGACAGTTCAAAGAAAACATTACAGACACTGAAGCGTGGAATTTCTAAGGTATTTCACCTTTAGGCACAAATCATATGAAAAGGTTTAGTCTGTCATAAGAAATTCGCGTTTTTTTTGTACTAACTGAAATAACTTCTGAGCATTTGAGCGTTTTTATGCCAGAAGATAATGCGAATTTTTGTTCAAAAAGTAAAATTTCCAACAAGGTTTTCAAACATTAATTTTCCTAATCACGCAACCCTGTATTATTATCAAGGGCTGTCCCAAAGAGAATGGGAAACATAATAGTTGAATCTTTGGCGTTTTTGCATGAGAAGAAATTACGCATGAAAGATTGCTTAACCGAAATTACCAGAAATTACCCCAAAAATTACCAAAGTTACCAAAAACAAAAAACCTAGGGATACTCTTCGGGCCGTCCGAGAAAATTGAGTTGTGTAATGTAGATTTATTTTATTATAAGCAATTAATTAATCAGTTAGAAAAAAACTAAGAGTAATCGAAAGTCTTCTTTTCAAGATGGTTATCTATTAATTCACAGATACACTAAGTCACAGATACACTCATTCACTAATTCACAGATACTAGATACACAGCAACATTAAGGTTGGTCTTTTAATCACTACTAAACATCATCGTCTTAGATCCGTTTCCGTTTTTCCAAAAAAAACGGAAATATTTTTTCCGTTTTTCCAAAAAAAAGCCTAAAAAAGCCATATTTTTTCCGTTTTTCCAAAAAAAAGCCTAAAAAGGAAAATATGGAAGAAACACTGAACAAAAACTCGAGTTTGTTGGCAAAACAAAACGACTAATACCCTTTTTGATTTTTCGGGTAAAGTCGCTGAACCAAAGATAAAAGGAGAGATTACTGTCCTATAGTTTCGTGTAAAAAAAATAGGGTTCATTTCTATTGGTTTATTTTTGCGACGTATTATTGTAAGCCAATCACATTATTGGTTATTTGGAGGAAGAAAAGCTCTGCCTTTTTAAAAATGGGTTAACTAATGCTGACTGACAAATTTAGACAGATAAGGATATGAACTTTCTGGAGAGACATGCAACTCCGCCTTTCAAAACATGATTGGTTCTTTTGTGGGAAATGTTAAGCCAGTAAAAAAGATGAAGCCAAAGGAAAAAAGAGAGAATACTTTCGTGGTAACTGTGCTTTTATTCCATTTGTTGTGTTTGAGAATTATTTTTGCAAGCGAATCTATTTCTTGAGAAAAAAGCCACATCCTTATCAAGTTGGGTTGACAAATATTTAGGGACTAATCTAGACAAAGATGGATACGTGATTTCTGGAGAGAAAAATAAACCCACCTTTTCAGAACCTGATTTTCTTTTTTGTAAAAGTATTGAACCCGTAAAAGGAATGAAACTTCTAATTTTTTCCCATTTTTTAAAGTAAGCATATTGTTTCTCCGAATTGGAGTGTTTTTGGGTTTTCGATTTCATTCTGTGCAAACATACTGTCAGGAATTATAATCTAGTCATTCGACTTATTAATTTTAATTGCAATATGAGCTATTACTAAGTGTCGACTTAATAATAGATAGTGTGGCTTGTATTTCCCCCATTGAAAACTTTATTTCCAGTAATGATTGACACCCGAATAATGGGACTCATACTAAATTCTTATACTTTGAAAGTTTGGGGGTCCAGTGTATTTCCCGGAAAATCCCCCCCCCCTCACGGGAAAACTTCCCCCATAGAGAATCTCCCCTTTCTTTTATAAAGCTTAGCAGGTTTTTTCATAATGCAGGGAGCCCTTTCTTGTATTTCAGAAAGATGGAAGAAAAATGGAGTTTTTTTGTATCAAATCTTGGTTTCCGTATTAGGGAGGTTAAAAAACCCTTCTTTGATAAAAACTGATTTTTAAAACAGTCAAAAAGTCCAAAGCAATTTTTTTAGTTTTTTCCGTATTGAATTACCACATCAGAGCCATATTAACCCTTTGACGACTAAGGTAAATACATAAATCTGATATGGTCTTAAATCCTTTTTGTTGGTGTATAGTGCCAATTTGTATATCTACTCAGGCTTGCCAAAATTTTTAGGGACCAAAGTGTCCAAATCAGTCAAAAAAGGAAACTTTTAGTGTCCCTCTAAAAAATTAGCCAAAATACAAGGTTGCCACTATGAATTTTCAAAACCTGTGAAAAAAAGTGCCGAAAAACCTGTGAAATTCGTACTTCTTAGTTCTGCTACCTAGCGGTCTGTCACCTGCATGAGTTCTGCAGGTATTTCCAGCTTTGACATTAACGGTACCTATAAATTAAAATTAGTGCTAGTTTAATTTGAAGAGATGGCAGAAAAAAATCGTCATGAGAATGTCAACAGAGCGAAATTTTTATATCGATCATCGATACCCCTGCCTATCTTAGTCGAAAAAGGAAAGAACCGATCATAGAGATTCATTTTCACTTCGGCATTTTCATAAGTTATGCAAAAAAGATGCGAGTTGTTGATCTTCGGTAGCTATTAAGGATCTGGGTGCGACAAGATCCAAACGGCTGTAGCAACGAAATGTCTATTTTGACCTACATGGTTTTATAGTTAAACAAAAGACGTCGATCACCTTAACCACTCAGCCAAATTGTTGGTCAAGTGGTTAAAATCGTTTAACAACTCCTCTATCTTGCCGTTTTCTAAACATTTAGAAGTAGCCCTGAGCAAAAATGACGTTTTCGAGAACTAAAAGAGTGACAAGACAAGGCTGATTGAAATAAATTCGCTTGAGTTATACTCGATAGAAACTGGCGACCAGCGTTTGACAAAAAATCACAGCTGAAAGCATAGAATATAAAACAGAAACATTCGCTAGCGGCTATAAATAAAATTGAGCCGCAACAGAGCTTTTCTGCGAAACTCCTTTCTTTCTATGACAGCAGTGTAATAATAGCCATATGCACACGGCTACACGCCACAGGGATTTACGCAAAACGCGCTAGCAGGGAATGGCCATTCACTTCTTCTTTCCAGCCTTCTTAGCGGCCTTGGTGACTTTGCCACCAGCAGTAAGTGGGTCCTTGAAGTTGACCGACTTGATGACAAACGTCAACCGTTAGATAGAAGAAAAAGATGGATTCGATAGTTCTGGTATACCACATTGGTTAAGACTTTAGGTCCTATTCGGTTGGTAAATGGTGTTCGCGCAGGGCACAAAAACATATAAGAAAAATCCCCAAGACGTTACCAAAGCTTAAAAGTAAAGTATAAATTAAAAGCAGTCGTATTTATAAAAAAAAGAAGAAAAGAAAGACATTTGGTTTTTGATTTGGAAAAATGTCTAAAAAGTGTCCATTTTTTTAAAAAGCTGCCTTTTTTGACCCAATAGTGTCCCGGTGTCCCTCAGAGTGAAAAAGTGTCCAAAAGCCACTAAAAGTGTCCATTTGGTACCCCAGTATCTACTAATTCAATATGTCAATAACTGAATACGCAGTATATCAAATTTATCTTGAGGCTAAATCAGGCGTAAACCCTGTATTGTATTTTAAGGCTTTAGTGAAATTGTCAGGATTGTGAATACAGGCTCGAAACTTTTAAGGTCCTAAAAAGATTAAAGCGCTGAATATCTGATTCATCTCCTTTGTCTATCTTCAATGATTTGAATTAAAATATTTTTTCAAGCCAAAAATCAAGGTCAGTTAGCTATTTATCAACATTAAATTCATTGCTCAAAAAACTCATTGTTCAAAGAATATTTTTTGTATGAAAAAGCAGACACCGGTTGTAGCGCTAGCAATTTGCAACTCCGAAATTAGCCTGCATTTTGGATATAAGTAGGATATTAAGTAAGATAGTATTTTACTTTTTCTTTGAAGAATCGCTACGTATGTATATATTCATGTTATTTGATGTTTCAGTTGATATAGGCTATGTAGCCTATTAGTTTTTCATTTATTGTTTTCTAAAGTATCTAACAGTTCATGGTAAGGAACAGTAAGTAAGGAGCAACAACATCCATCCTCTATGGAATATTAATCAGATTTGGCTTAATAACCTTCTGGATCGTCTTTTTCGATTTCACACAATTTTCACAGGCTCGCCCTTCTTTCATACAAAGCAAATAACTGCTTCATTGCATCTATATGCTTCACGTCACTTTGGATATAAGGTTTAAAGTGACTTACGACAGATTTTCTTTTGAGCAGGAATCGATAAAAATTGTAGGGAAGAAGTAGAATATAATAGTAGTGTTAAAATTTTTGGCCTGATATTTAAAGCGTCCATAGAGTCTGTTTACAATTAAAGCAATTTATTACATTTGCACTGGTTCAAAAGCATTTTCCTTAGATTAATTTTATATTAGTCAGTGATTATTAAAGCGATATTTAATTGTACTTTCTACTCCTCTACGAGGCCACCCTCTACATGCACGAAATTCATCAAGAAGATGTTAGATTTTTGCCTTAAAATAGCCTCGTCAATCGTGGTAATATCATTACAAATCTTTTGCTTCAAGTCAGCAATGTGCTGTATCTTTTCTTGACATTAAACTAAAAAAAAAAATTCTCTACTGAAAGTAAGGAGCAACATTGAAACTTAAAACTAATAGAAATTGTTCCGTATGTTAAGGGGGCTGCCCTTTCCTTAACACTTGCTCTTTACGCTCAAGTCTCCGCGTTCCTTAAAAATATATATTTTCAAATTCAACAGCCCTTGTATTTGAGCTGTCTTTCTTAAGATATTGTGGCAAAAATTTAAACTTTAGCGCAAAGAGTGAGGATTGAGGAAGGGACAGCTCCCCTAATAAACGGAATAATTTTGTTTGTTTTAAGCTTTAATGTTGCTTCTTACTTTCAGTTGAGAAAATCTGTTTTTTTTTTTAATCTAAGTTTAACTGCTTTTCAAATCATACCACGGAATTGTTTCCGTTTAAAATTTTTATTCCCTAGGATTTTAATGTTCACTGGAACAAAATTATGTTTTCTCCAGTAAATTCAATTTATGGACACGCTCTTTCTACGCTAAGTGACTTAACTAAAACAAATTATCCAATTTTCAATATCGACTTAATTTATCGCAACAAATAGACCAACCCGGTGGTTCCTAACCGATTTTGGGCCAAGCCATCTACATATTTTTAAAATTCTGATGCCCTCTTGGTGATAAATTTTGCTATTCCAAATTTTATTTGTATGACCTGAAGAAATCTTGAAAGAAATTAATTAATTCCTTAATTACAACAAATATAAGAAAGTAGACAAATATTAAAAAGTAGATTAAAAGTATTTGAAAGAAATGCTCAGGGCCCGAGATCAGGTTATACTTGCTCTTTATGTTGTATGGAGGAAGAAAATTTGCTCCATTTTTTGACGGTGTGCCAGGGGCTTTCAGATTTGAGATTGAAGTATTTAGATGATGGGGAAGTGTTTTTTCCTGGGACCCTTAAATCTTCATCCCGGGAGACGATTATAGCAGGGACTGGATTTATAAAAGAGGGTTTAAAAAGATTTAAATAATGGGTTTAAGGTTTTGTTTGTTGTTAGTAGTTATACCATTTATTTAAGTGTATGCTGGCTGTTGTCTTATATGATCATTGTAATGTTTGTGTATAGCCTAGCGGCTGAATAAATTATCTATCTATCTATCTATACCAACCCGACATAAAGTTCTTTTTTATCTAAGCTGCTCGCTTCATTTAACTCTTTACAATTTGTTAGTCTATAAATATTTTATGAATATTTTTAACTTGATTTATAATCTTGGTATTATTCGTAATCTATATTTGGTTTCTACTTAATTAAAGAAAAAATACTGGAGATTTTCTTTGAATCTCTGTTCCTATTACGTTCCTAAGTGATTATCCCATCATGCAGATAAACTTTAGGGAAAAAATGAAGGGTGCCCCATTTTGTATCACGCTGAATTGCCCTACTTTTTGTCAAATTTCTCTAGTTTTTAATTCAAAATATACCTTTTCCTTTATAATCCCGTTTCAGTAAAAACCCAATTTCTTTTGGAGAAGAATCTTGTCCATAAAGATAAGAGCCGCCAGGTTTCAGGAATTTCTTGATACGGGATAGATTCTTGTTTAAGGACACAGTAAGAATCTTTTATTAAAGCTTGCTACGTCAATGTTAGAAGAACGAACAAATAAGTTATAATGCTAAACAAAAGATTTTTCCCAACGCACTAAAAAGTTTTTTTTTTATCTTTAAGTATAGGGTGGCCTTGATAGAGAAAGTCGTCTTTGTATAGTTCTAAAGCATGGAGTGAATGTCTTACTTTTTCATTGATAGCCTAAAAAAAAAATTTCCAGGTAGCAGAAAAAAAGATATTTTGACTTTTACTATATTTGGACATGAAAGCTTTTAGAATTTGGTAGATCTTTATGGAAATGTAAAAAAAAATCTTAATTTTTCAGCCTATGGATTCATCGTTTATGCTAGTAAATCTCACTTGTTAAACTTCATGTCGAGACCCTGCCTTCCTCTTCTCTAAACAACCGATATCCGTAGCATTTCTTGTGTATGATGAATGCCACAACTATGAATAGTAATTTCCTAAGATTGTAGCTTTGATCCTCTAAACCCCGAATTTAAACAAAAGCAGTTGAAAAAGAGGAAAGTTAGAATATGTGTGAAATCGTTTCTGAAATATTAGCTTTTTCTCCAGACAAATTTTCACACCGAAATTTCAATAGCCATTTCGTGGCTATAATTGAATTTTTGCAATATTTTTCTTTTTTGGCTCGACAGTTTCAATTCAATTCAATTTATTTATAACCTGTCAAAACAAAAAAGGGCGCAGATCCCCTAAGTGACAGAGTACATAAGGCTAAAAAAAGAGAAAAGAGAAGAAAACTTATACACTGAACAAAAATAAGTAGTTTTTACAATCATAATAATCATAGACATAATTTCGTAAATGAGCGAGTGAAAACTACACAAAATCAAATCACACCCGAGTCAGGGACGTGTGTCCCTTGTCCCTTGTTCTTCATCTTTGCCCTCTTGTCCTTTTGGTGGTCGACAAATTGGAAATAATCAAAGTAAAAAAAAAGTAAACTTTACCTACACCAGGAGCCCCCTTCCCAACCTGCTGGATCTACCACTGGCAAAACCATGAAAATCGGTCAAACCATTTTTCAATTGGTTTCGATGAAACCAATCGTAAAACCATGAAAACCAGCCAGTCTATGAACTTCATTGCAACACTGTTAATTTTTCCGTCTGTTGGTACTACCTTCTTGAACCGGCTATTATTTTAGTTTATTTTCTTCGGTATGACACAGGTACAAACAGGCTTAACCCTTGATGGAGGATAAAAAGATTTGAAAAACAGGAAGGGGACACTCAAAATGCAATAATAGCGCATCATTTTTTTTTTTTTTTTTGAGCGAGCTCTTTAAGATCCGTCTCAGACAACCCCTATTGAGAAAACGGCCGTATAATACACAAGGGTTAAAGATAAAGGAGCATTTCTATTTGTCTGACACCAAAATAACAATTCCTAACATAAAAATCCCATTATCTAATAGCAATAACAATACAATAACAATAACAATCTTCTAACCGAACTAATAACAACAAGAATAATCTAATCTAAAAACAATCAGATTTGTCAAATTGTCCTGAAACTTATTTGCTAACTGAAGAAATAACATATATCTGAACCTAGGCTAATAACATATTTCTTTTCCTTTTCTTTTCAGTATAAAGAGTCAAATGTAAATACATTTAACTCCAGCTTCCTGGCAAGTTAAGACTTTTAAACACATCTGACTTATTTGATGACATTTCACAAAATTCTGCTTTCCCAGGTGGCATTTTTTTTCATTGAATTACTACGACAGACGATCAGAATTCAGCAATATTGCTGTTTTACTTCTATTATGTCCTATTATTTGCTGTAACCGGGCAACACCTAGTTTAATAATCTAGTTCACAATAGCTAGGAGTATTATTTTGCTAGAAGAAGACCGATAACCTTTTACCTGCCATATGTCCTTAGATTAGCTCTTGGATGAATCACCAGGACAACAGTCCATATCATTGCCCCTCAATGTTTTTGAACAATGAATATTTCCCAAAATCAAGTAAAACATAAAATTCAAGTCTACACAGCGACCCCTTATCTTAGATCACTCCGTAAGGCTTCTATTCCAAGGAAAGCTCGTATAAATGGATACGCCCTGTGAACAACTCGTGAAAATTTCAAGTTGATCAGAAATAGAAGACGGATAGCCTTGTAAGCGGCTATGTGCCTTTTGCTTAGGTCTTCGATAAACCACTGGGAAAATAGTAAACATTCTTAAGACTCTCTCATGTGCTATTGAACAACAAAATCTCACATTTTCAACAAAGAGCTCATGTTCATACCTGCAGATCAAACCCTCACCCCCTCTCCCCTCCAGATAATTTCTCAGCACTCCCATTCCCAGAAAAATTGCCTACTCTGACCAAGAACTCTAAGTTTTTGATGTTTATGTTTAGGAACAATTTGCTTTTCATTCAATCTAGAATCAATATTGTAATGGGCCTGACTTAATAAGTACAATATCAAAATAGACTGCATCATTTCTATAATGCTAACAAGTATCTTTTGCTAGCTCTCTTGTGGCTGTCCACTGTAGATTGCAGTGACAGATTGTGGCCCACCATTGTTTTTCAACTGAATTTAACTCAGAGACTAATGGAAAGCTGACGAGAAAGTAAATTCAAGAATTGTTTGTAATATTCTTACCTTTCCGTTCTCGGTGACCTGGGTTTCTATATCTAAAGAATAAACGATGAGACTTTCTACATGGTGTTAGATCTTCTAAAACAACATGGAAGCCAATGTCCCATACCCTGAAATGGATTGGACAAGTGATAACCTTAAACAGGCATGGACAAGATTTAAGAACCATGCAAAGCTGATGTTCCAAGGACCCCTTAGTGGAAAGACAGAAAAAGTGCAATGCACCTTCCTGCTGATCTGGCTTGGAGATAAAGGGCGAGACATTTTTAGTGCCTTTACAATTACAGCTGAAGAACATGACAAAATTCAACTGTACATGGACAAGTTCAGTGAATATTTCCTCCCTCAGTGCAATACAGTGTTTCAAAGATATCTCTTTCATAACGTGATTAACGAGATGGTGAACCACTGGATAAATACATAACTGATCTGAATCTTTTGGCTCGTGAATGTCCACATTCCACAACAGCCATGAGAGATGAAATGGTAAGAGAACGACTTGTATGTGGCGTCTCTTCAGCAAAAGTCAGAGAGAAACTCCTCCAAGCAGGTTCCAATCTAACTCTGTCACAAGCAATTACTATAGTGCGAACACATATAGAAACCCAGGTACAGCTCAGGACAATGCCATAGCCTGATACATGTGGCAGCCACACTTATCAAGAAACATGTATAAAGCATGAAGTGGATTTTTTCATTAGGGCAAAGAAATCAAACCATGCCCCATCTGTAAGACAATGCTATTTCTGTGTAGGGGATTATTCACCTTCCCACAAATGCCCCGCAAAAGGAAAAATATGCAGTAACTCTGACAAACCAAACCATTTTGCAAAGGTATGCAAAAGCAGCAAAAAGGTGATGAACGTAATAAATCAACAAAATCAAGCAAACGAGCATCAACCAGACAGCAATGATGAGCTCTTCATTGACACCATAAACATGGACAAGGGTGATGATCAACCATATGTGAAGCTCACAATCAATGAACACATCAGTATCACTTTCAAAATTGACACGGGTGCACAGGCCAACATCATACCTGAAACACTTTTTAATACCCTCAAACCAAGGCCCAATCAATGAGACGCTACAAATCCTTACTAATTTTGGAGGACAGAAGATTCCAACTCTTGGTGTTAGCAGCCTTAACTGTGCATACACCAACGGATGCACTGAGAAACAGCCCTTCTTCATAGTGAAAGACGCCCCCGTCCCAATCCTAGGCTTCGAAACCAGCAAAAAACTAAATTAATTAAGCTGATACTTGCTGTGACAAAACCAACCCCATTCATAGAGGAATTCAAAGACGTAATCCAAGGTATAGGACAGCTCCAAGGTGAGTATCACATAACACTCAAAGAAGGAACCGAACCTAAGGCTTTACCAGCCAGACGCATCCCAATATCCCTCCAAAATAGGTTCAAGAAGGAACTAGACAGGATGAAGCACTTAGGGTCATCAAAAAGGTTACTTACCCCACAGATTGGGTAAATGCTGCAGTTGTGGTAGAAAAGCCTGACAAAAGCCTCTGGGTCTGCATTGACCCACAGGATCTGAACAGGCCATCATAAGACCCCAACACCCAATGCCCACATTTGACGAAGCAATGCTAAAACACTCCGGTGCTAAATTTTTCACCAAGCTGGACGCCCGTCATGAATATTGGTCTCTCGTCCTTGACAACGAATCATCTCAACTAACAACATTTAACACTCCATACTGTCGATACATGTTCAAACGCATGCCGTTTGGGTTGATTTCAGCGCAGGATGAATTTCAACGCCGCATGGAAGATACATTTGAAGGCATCAAAGGTTTTTCTGTCATAGTCGATGACATCATTATATCTGGGGAAACCATAGAGGAGCACGACGCAAATGTTCGCAGTGCACTAATCAGAGCACGCGAAAGGACTGTGAAATTCAACTTGAAAAAATGTGTGTTCGGGTGCGACAGCATACCGTACTTTGAACACATAATATCAAAAGGCGGTATCCACCCAGACCCACGAAAGGTCCGTGCACTGAAAGAAATGAGAGCCCCATCTACCAAGGATGAACTAAAGACCTTACTGGGAATGATGACCTACCTAGCGAAGTAATCCCGAATGTAGCATCACTAAATCAGCCCCTACGTAACCTGACAAAACAGCGACAGCTCAATTGGGAGCCACAGCACGATATATCATTCAAAAACATCAAAGAATCCATTTGCAGCTCATTGGCATTTTTTGATTCAAAAGCAGGGAACATCGAGCCACCTTTATTCAAAATGGGAAGTCAATCTCCTTTACATCACGCTCGTTGAACACCACCGAGCAGAACTACTCGCAGATAGAAAAGGAACTATACGCTATTATCTCCGGCTGCATACACCACCACCAGTACCTCTATGGCCAGAAATTCATAATCGCATCGGATCACAAGCCTCTCCAAGTGATCCTGAATCGCCCAATATCAAAGTCATCACCAAGACTCCAGCGGATGCTACTGAGAATCCAACCATGCGTATTCACCATAACATTCCACCCAGGCAAAGAAATTCCAGTTGCTGATGTCCTGTCACGCATGTATCTGCCTGAAGAGGATTGAGAGACGCAAAAAGAGATCGAATAATATGTGCATTCTGTTATGTCAATCCAACCAATCAGCAATGGCAGACTTAAAAAGCTCAAACAAGAGACAGCAGCTGACACTCAATTGGTTGAGCTGGCTAAGACAATCAATAGTGGTTGGCCAGCATCCAGAAGAAATCTCCCAGCAACTTTCACCCCATTCTGGAATGTCCGGCATAACCTAACGGTCATGGACCAAATCATACTAAAAGGAGATCGCCTGGTCATACCCGAAAAACCCCCGCAAAGACATCCTCATCCACGGCAAACTCTGGCAGGCGGGCATTGTCACAAGAGCAGATGTATATCCCAGATTCTACATAGTCGAGACAAACGACGGAGCAACCTACAGAAGCAACAGGCGCCACATAAAGATATTCTGTCAGCGACCTCAGTCGCCAGACACCACCATAACTGAAGAGATCCCCCATACAGATACTCCAACCCCACCACTGAGTCTATCAGAAACAACGCCTACCCCCGTCCCTTGAACACCAGATGAAAACCTTCTGAAACCCCTCACTCGTGTTCATAGCCCAACATTTAACAGGCCCCATACCTGTACCAAGCACCAGTCACGTAACCCATACACAACTCCATGATACCCCCTACATAACCTGTACCGGTCGCTCTGTGAATCCATTCCAGAGGCTTAAACTGTGAAATGGTAATCGGTGAATTAAAGGAATACCCCCCCCTTTTTTTCTAAAGTGAAGTGAACACTGGGAAAATAAAGGAGCGAGCCTAGTGCCTCCTCATAAAGAAATATAGTAATTTATTATTGCAGTATGTTTAGTATTTAAAATAGAATTTGTTTTATTATAGTTTTGTATGGAAATGAGGAAGGATGTAATATTCTTACCTTTCTGTTCTAGGTGACCTGGGTTTTTATGTCTAAAGAATAAACGTTGAGACTTTCTACAGTAAATGAGAGATAAACGGCCAACACTACCTAGGGTCACCCAGCAAAATCACAACGAAAATTATTAAGATCGAAATGAAAATATTAGTTCCATTTATGTTTTATCTATTTTTTTGCTGCCCTTTTACGCTGGGTCGATGATAAAAGAATCACTTTTACCATTAGATCATTAGAGATATACTTGTTGTACAATTTCTTTTATGCGAGTCTTCTTGTGTTGCATACCAACTTAGTCCTGACTATTTCACAATCAAGAAAAGTAGCTCAAACACAGAAGAATATGCATACTTTAAGAGAATTTTAAACTGAATATAGATGAATCTAGACCACACCTTAAATATTAATCAAAATTTAATAAATTAATGTTATGCTCGTTTCGTATTCTTATAGTTCTTCTAGGTAACATTGCAGAACCAGAGACAGCAATTTTTTTTTATTATTAAACCCATTTTAGAGCCGCAACGTTTCTTTTTTTTATCAATTTAACGCATTCCTCGGAAAAATAATAATTTGCAATAATGGATTATGAGCTCACTCACTTGCCAGAGAGAGAGCCGGAATCAGGTGGGTGTCAATTCAGAGGTCAAAATAAGAAATATTTTGCAAATATAAAAATATGCAATGTAAGTTATGAAGCTATAATGTACAGCAGTGATTGTAAAATTACAAACAGTCAACTTCAATTCAAATTCTTAGCGTTTACCTTTATACAATAAAAGTTTAAACTATACCACTCTGAACTAAATCAAGTGCAACAACATTAAAAGAAATAAATATCCCGATAGATTTAGAGCCCAAATGCTGCAAGAATGATTTTCATAAAGTTGTGTCTTTGCTGGACAGATTCGTAATAATATAAGTAAGAACTGTTCATGACTGGAATGAATTCAAGCCAAAAGAGGTGACAAACCCCTTGCGCTACCATCAGAGCTGCAGGAAAGGTGTAGGGAGTAAAAGAATTAAAGTACAAGATATTTTCCCACAACTAAGGAATGTGCTCAGCGAAAATATCTAAATAATGCTGGAATCTAGGGTATCTGAGGCACTGCACACGATCCTAGCATACAATGCAGAGCCATGGGTATCAAATAAAGAAGAGGAAGATAAGAGTTGACAGCGAAAGTACCTAAATAAGGCCGAAATCTAGGGTATTTGAGGCACTGCACACGATCCTAGCATTCAATGCAGAGCCATGGGTATTAAATAAAGAAGAGAAAGATAAGAGTTGTTATCACTGAAATTGTTTAAGGATGATTATAGAAATAGAATTTGGTGGTGATGGGGCAAACATGTCTCTTATTGAATTCTTTACAAGTTTTCAGCCGTTTCTACAGCCACAATACCAATTAAACTTGGAAAACCCCCATTTGTGATTAATTAGACTAATCCTTTACATAATATACCCTAGAGAAGCAAATTTCAAAAGATGTTTGCTTCAAGTTATCTGGTCAATAGAGTATTTCAATTAATGATGTTCCAGTGCCCCGCTAGCCGCGGAGGAAAAAAAAGATGCCGTCGATGCAGAACATCGTAGTTCAAGCAACTTTTCATATTTTTGAAGCCAATGGATTTTCTTAGTTATTCAAGCCAAGGCGCTGTAAGTTTTCTACAAGAGGGCTTCGGACAAGGCGATTCTTATAGTACACGTTGTGTTTCGATCTGATTCTATTTTTAGGAGTTATGGGCTGCTCTATTTCTTAGCATGGGGTGTGATCGTCTCTTACTAGGTTGCTGGCTACCACTGCGACCCGGATAAAGAGGTTTGACTGAAAGACGTTAACATATAAACCATAACAGAACCGAAAAGTTCTTTTAGATACACCGATAGATGTAAAAGAAAGGTGGGTCCCACATTAGGATATAATGATTAAAAATCATACATAATATAATGACTATAATAATGGTATTTATTACAATATAATGATAATATAACGATTAAAGATCACTCAGGATTTCTGGTAATGTGGCCAAAACAGAAGCTTAGACTAGGCTGGCAGTCCTGGGATGGAGAAAGAGTGTTAACCGTAGGGTCACCCTCAAAAAGCCTAATACAGCGAGGAGTTTGTGCTATAGCATCAGCGACAGTCTATACTGTTCATTTTAGGTGAATATAGAATCACCGAAACACTATCTTGATGTTGCAATTAAATATTGCCTGTTGTTTGCAACAAATGAAATGTTTTGTAGCGTCACAGAAGAACGAATGACTTGGTGGTCTTGGAGGTAGAATTACCTTGAAGATTTCTAATCTTGGAATTTTACTGAGTACAATATTAACAGTTTTAATTGGGGTTGGGTTCAACTAAAACATGCGACCGAGGTCAGGTCCACTTGGAATTGGTTTCAACGAAGCCTAACTATCCAGATTTACGTCTGAGTGAGAAAAGGAACCATCTGAACCCAAATTCTTCCATTTACTGCAAACAAGACTGGACACCAACGATTTGAAGGCTTGGAATTGTTTTCAAGTTTTGATCGATAAATGCATTTCACTGGGTGGTTTGGGAGGTTGTGGGAGATAAATTTCGAAGTTTTTTTAAGTTTAAAAAATAAGTTTACCAACAAGTACATTTCTCCTGCTATTGCCCCTATAGGAAAATGTGAATATGGGTGTAGGTTTTGACTTTAGACAAGTATTGAGCCGTGGGTCTGATAACAGAGTCAACTCATTCGGACAGTAAAAACAAACTTCTCGAACAATTATTAAAATTTGTCATATAGGCTACCCTATTGATCAAGAACAACACACATTAGCCGGTGCAACAGAACGCAGTACGTCTTGAATTTTTGTCGTGGGAAAGAAAGCATGCGACGTTGAACACAAAGCATTATAATATTTAAATAAAACAGTATATTTTTAATAAAGAAACCTGCTAGACCTGCTTTCAGGTCCTAGGTGTGGAAAAATTTTCAGTTTTAGTAAAATATTCCGAAAATTTTCATTTTACGAACTTCTTTTAAAGGTTTTCTTTCTGCGCTAACAAAGCAAAATAAAGCACAGACATTAGCAAGTTGGACCGGACACTTTATGTCTTAGAATCATTTTCTGCTTTTACTTTAATATCTGCAACTTTTAATTCTATAAATTTATTAATTAGTTTAATTCATTAAATCTATTTGATTAATTCATTTATCATAATTTTTTTCTAATAAGTTATTATTGCTTGCATTTTTCAATTTCACTTTTTGTAAATTATCATAGATTTTTAGTGTGCATAAATTAGTGACCAAAATTATTTTTTTATTGTAAATTATTAATAATAATGTCATTTAATCTCAGATCATATTTACTTTTAGCAAATAGTGAGACAAATGCCAAAAATATGGAAAAGCAAGTAGTATCCCCGTTGCAACTAATAATGGAAAGTGGCTTTTCCGGTTCGTCTTTCCCTGCGTAAGCAAGTGGAAAATCAGAGGGATCAATTTAGGAAGCGAACAATTATTTTGCTCTCGAAAATATGTGTTGATCATAATTCTATATTCATCATAGGCATTTTAATAAATATATTAATAGGAAAAGAATTCTAAGCTTGAACCAGGGTATATTACAAGCAAAAAGAAAATGTAGGAAAATGTGCCGCCGGTGGGAGTTGAACCTACGAGCCCTCATGAAACTAACCATGGCTTCATACGGTATATCTGTCTACTCTTTCAAGTACGGGCAACCTATCTACCCTTTTGGTGAAAATACCTTAAAAAATATCAGTTGTATAGGAGGAGTAGTATTGCTAAGCAATTTGGCAAATGACTGAACACCCCATCTACATACTAAAGAAAATAAAAAGAAAAAAAAATCTCTCTCTGCATCAAAGAGACTTATATAGCCCAAATTCAACAATAAGTGGGCAAAAAAAAGCCACAGCATTTTCTAAACAGCCTGGTAAAACAATTTTCTTAGGCACGGAGGGCTAGGTTCAAAATTTTAAAAAGATAAATGACATTTTTCTCAAAAATTTACCAGTGAAAATCCGGGTACAGACAATCAAGTTTCTGAAATAAATAAGGGGTGCAAGTCCAGAAGACATTTGATATATTCAAGTTTGGACTTTATTTACATTGTTACATGACCACATTTTGAAGGGCTTGTTGGTTGTGGTAACTGAAAAAATAGTAATTGTTGATAAATCAATATATTTAAAAACAAATGCACTTAATCTATTGGCTTAAATTGCAGTCACACATCTTTTTTGGTTCCCAAGATATCTTAAAGCTTCTTTCTTTTTCGCAAAATAAGATACATAAGCTTTTTTCAAACGAAAAAAAAATTCGGAATCTGGAAATTTGATAGCTGCATGGTATTTGTCATGTTTTGAAGGCCAGACGACAACAACTGTTAGCTAATAATAATCGAAAACGTTTATTTCAGTTTTCCGTTATATCGTCTTCTGATTTACCGAGGTCGTTGTGTCAGGGTGAAAAAACTGCAAGCGAAGGGCTACATTGCTATCTGTAATGCTTCAACCCTTAGTAATTACGTAAGAAAAATTGCAATATTTCAAATGAAACCAAAATTTACCTATGAGCCTCTACTAAAGAGTATGGGTAACTTATAAGAGTGGGAACTGGCCCTAGTGTCGACAAAAAAAAGAATTAACGCTATCTAGCATTTGGTGACACGGCATTTTTTTCAGTGGTATAATTAAAATAATTCATTCAATTAGTGGAATTGGTGAACTTAAATAAGTATCTGATCTCAGTTTCTGGCAGAAAAAACAATTACGAAACTTGAAAAATGCCAAGCATCGACAGACGCTTGACGGTGTTATAGATTTTTTGGACACTAGTCCCAGTTTCCTAACATACCCATACTCTTTGGACCTCTACCTTAGTCAGCCTCGACAACGAGATCAAGAAAAAGTTTATCTTCTTGTTCATAGACAATTTCACAATGCATGGGATTCTCCCACAACATAAAACTTAAAATAGAGGTCCAACCACAACATTGTGTATCCAAACTGCAGCCATTAAATTAAGGTACAAAAAAAAACATTAAACTTCTTTGTAGTAAAGAAGTTGAATGTCAGTTCTTTTGTGAAATCGAAGATAAAAGTCCTACAGACATCCATGCGTTTGATAACATGTGAACGGTTTTATCAACTAATGAAATTGCTTAAAAGCGGACGAAGGTTTTTTAAGTTATAAACTAAAACATAGGTGCTCACCCTGTACCAATAAATTAAGAAAAATTGGGTCTCTACTAAATCAATAGCATGAAAAAAAAAAACATTTTAAAATGAGTATTGTATACAAGGCTGTATCCAAGGGGGGGCAAGTTACGGCGTTAGACCCCCCCCCCCCCGAAATGTTGGTCTGACTCGTAAAAAGTAACAAATATGAATATAGACAATTTTTTATGCGTTTTATGAGTTTCTTCTGTAGCTCCCCCCCTCCAAAAAAATCCCTGTGTAAAATACCCCCTGAGAAAAAAAAATAATGGATACGGTTCTGATTGCATGACTTATGAACGATGGAATCGAGTAACTGAGTCCCTCAATTTAGAAGAACTGGCAATGGAGACTTTTTGTAAGCTTTGCAAGCAATCCTTGCATCTGATCATGAAGAAGAGGAAGCCAGTTCGAAAGTGAGGCCAAGGCTTCGGCCTCCAAGTGGTGCTACGTGCCATTAAAATTTCCAGGATATTCTTTCAAAGTAAGACTGTTACTTGTGATCACCCAATCTAATCCGTTGTTCTTGTAGATTAAATATTGGATATTTTGACTGTTTTAAATAGAACAACTATAACGTCATATTTTTGTCAAATTTGTAACTTTTTATGCTCTGGTAAAGTCTTTTTTTATCATCGCGACATAATTTTCTCACAAGGTTTTCAGTAAAGTTCCCAAGCAACACAAGGAAAAAATTGTCGACACGTAAATGAATGTTTAACATCGTAGGCTACCGTGGTTACCATCTTTTATAATAGTAATCAAGAAACTAAAGCTTAAGCTAAAAAAGCAAAACTTTTAGAAATGTCACTGCGATGCTGTTAGTGCGGGCAGAAATGCAAGCACTAATTCGGGATTTAACTACCGCGTTTTCTTATTCCATAAAAAGCTAAAAATGGGCCATGTTTTAAATAGGGAAATCATTGAAGTTAAGAAAAAAAGAAAAACAATCAAAAATTACGAAACTAAGAATAAGGTTAGTTTTCCTCGTCTCATAGCCACTTAATAAATTAAGATGCTCTTAAATTTAATAACGTCTCTTACTAGGTTGCTAGCTACCGCTGCAACCCGGATAATGTAAATCAATTCTTACCACACCTGGAGCTATGGGAGCATTCAAACTATATCGTAGCTGATTAATTTGATCGCAGCATTCCAGATAAATACTTCACTATGTATTCCGTACTTATGACCCTTATTCAAGTGAGATTATTGCAGTAAAACTCTCCTCATGATGATGTCAAGAGGAAAAAAATGTATTATGCTTAGTGAAAGAATACCTTATGCAAAGGCCGTACCCAAGATTTTTTTCAGAGGGGGTTTTACTAAAAAAATTTCAGGGGGGGTTACACAAAAAACCTCAAAAAACGCATACAAAATTTGTTTATATCCATTTTGTTACGTTTTACGAGTCAGACAAACATTTCGGGGGGGGGGGAGGGGTCACCCCCCCCCCCATGGGTACGGCCTTGTCTTAAAAAACTTCGAGGCTTAAAAATTTTACGACATAAAATTCACACTAAAAAATTGTTCTGGTAAATTCTGGCATCTATTAGTAACTTTCACTATAAGCAAGAACTGGAGAAAAATGTGTTTCTTCTGGAAAAATAAATGGAAAATTCATTGGATGTTATACAGACATGGAAAAAGTTTATGAGCCCTCTCCCAGGTTTTTACAATATTATATTCTATATTAAGACACGGGACGATAAAAAATGGGAGAGGCTGCTCTTTTAAAAATATATGCTTGTGTATAGACAATGAATCTACGCAATCACCTAGACTACAAAATGTGCTTAATTTTTTCTCATCTCTTGGAAAATTGTCAGTTAGTTTACAAGATAAAAGTATAAAATCGTAGACAAATCTTGATCGACTGCTTTGACTTCATATGCAAGAGCAAGTGGATATAGTTTGTTTCTTCTAGCGGCTATTCTACACACTCCAAATTCGTCGATTATCTCGAGGAAGTTGTTTGTTTCAGAAATATGTCGAAATTCTTTTCCCCAGCTTTTGCCTATCGAAGTATCAAAATTTTCAAAAATTCGTTTGTCTCCTTAATTTTTGAAAGGGAAATAGGGCAAATATCAATCGAACCTAGTGAAAATACAATAAAATCCCAAAAAAAGAATTATAATAAAATAAAAATGTATGAGTTATGATTTTAGGCATCTTTTCTTAATCGAACTGTTTTTTTTTTATATTTTTTTTTCATTTTCGAATTACCAATGGGACAAAATAGACGAAGCCCATTCGTGACCTAAATGTCCATAACATAAAAAACGTCGTCGAGTAGAAGTAGCACTAACGAAAAAAGAAAAATGAAAATAAATGCCCAAAAATTGTACGATTTATCCAGAAATGCCAAAAATGTGAATTTTCAAGTATTTCTTTTATTGGAATGCTTTTTATAAAGGTTTTTTTTTTAATTACTGACGCCGCAATGTGGCTAGAGCCTAATCATGAACTGAATTAAAAAGAAGCTTCATTGAGTGGAACCATTAAAGAGATTGCACCCTTAAACTGAGAGGTTTATGTCCCTCTCAGAAGAAGAAGAAGATTAACTTCTTCTTTCGGTAAAATTTATGACCCTTGCCTTTTTACTGCCTCAGAAAGCTGCTGAACAATGAGTGAACGATACTTTCATGAATGGATTTACAGGAAAAAGACCCTCAACCCTCCCCTTAAGCTCCATTCTCTGCCCTCTCAGTTTTTAAAGCTTTAAGCATTCAGTAACTACTGTGTTCTCAATGAACCTGCGCTCCAAGTCAGGGTCTATTTTCGCACAATCTTTCAAACTAAACCCGTAGATAAGAAGCAAGACTGGGCACGAAATCCCCCTTCAGACCCTTATTTCGACTGCATGCTCGTTTCTTAAGGTTCTTTTCGACTAAAGCAATATTTTTCAAGTTCACAAGAAACAGCACCCTGTGGGATGAAGGAGTAGAGGTAGGACTTTTGAAAATACCTACCTGGGTCCTACTAAGGATTTAAATCCACTCTTGAAAGTTCCATTTACCTTGTTCAAAAACTCTCCAAGATAGCAAAAAGACTCCAATCTTTAATTTTACCTCTTAACAGTCAAAAGGGACGGGGGCAAGAATTGTCCCAGAAAGAAAAGATTGTTAGCATTTCAGAAATTCAAGATTGGCAGTAATGTTATTTTCAGTGAGATTTTGATCCCCCCCCCCCAATGATATCCCTGGTTGCGCAAATGACTAGTTGGCATGGCTATTTACAGCCCATCTTTGTAGAGGTATCTCAATATTTTGTTCGGGAACAGGGGGATAAAACGTCTTAAAGTCTTTAGGGTCATTTTATGAATGTAAAACCCCACCGAATATCAATCTGAGCAGCAGCCCCCCTCCTCTTGATTTAAGTATGAATGAAATACTATGGTAAATATTATAGTAAAACCCAAAATAACTTGGTACTTATTTAGAATCCAGAAAACACGCGAGAAGTGAAGTTTCGTTAATGCTAATGAAATAAAACAAAATAGGATAAAAATATAATAGCTGAGAAACGAATTTGGGCTATATATTGCACATTAGGGTTGGGGGGGGGGGGGGGGGTTGGTAAAGCATTGCATATATTAAATATGTAACCTAGCCTGGGTACCTTTTTGGCCCCTTCAACCCCAACAAACTAAAGTTTAAATCTTTGTCACGGAGTGAGCATTACCTCACTAGTCAGCGAAAACTCTATTTTTCATACAGCATCTTTCAGATTTCTATGCGGTCTTTCTCGCGTGGTTTCTGGATTCTAAATAAGTACCCATAACTTACATTTGTGTCAGAAACGAGCTTTATCCCCCCCCCCATAATTTGCAAATATATACCCTGAATTTTATATATGCATTGAATTTTGCATTATTTTGATAAACAGTTAAATCAACTTGAAGATAAGAGTGACTTGCGAAGAATTCAGCAAAGAGGCCTAAATACAAATCAGGGTACCCTATATATTTGCAAATCGGGGTAGCGGAGGCAAAGATCATTTCTGACGCAAATGAATTTTATATTTGGATTCAGGAAGAAATTCTGATTCTAAAAGCATGTCTATTTTACAAAGAGGCTAGTATTAAATCCAAAATTACTTTTATTTATGAATGATGGTATTTCGAGAAAATAGTGTAAAATTGCGAATAGCGGTTCTCCAGAAGAAGACATACTAGAACAAAAGAAGAGGCATTTTTAGATTGCTAATTTAATGTTCTTTTTTAGGATTAAATTCTCGCTGGCGATCATTCATCCCCAGCCCTGCTGATGGTCCGACATATAGCCTTAGAGTATATAGGCAATCAAACTAAAAAAAAATTAAACACTGTCGCAATGAAATTCTTGCTTTATAAAATGCAGCATATTTATATTAATCAGATAATCATGTTTCTTTTTTGTTAATCCCATTTCTTATTCATTTAAACAAATATTTAATTACTAAAATAATGTTAAATTGGTATTATTCAGAGATATCTCGAAAGCTATTCGAGCAAGGTATAGATCCTTTAACGTCCAAGAATATGTCTAAACAATGAAAATCTGTCAAATTCATCATTCTTTCCAAATATTGCAGTTGTTACCATCAAAATTGTGCCCCATCCCCCCTATATTTCGTAGATTAGCCAATGCATTTTCATTGTTTTTTTCTGTGCGAAAACAGGTACAATTATGACATTTTTGCTTATGAAAGCCATTCCAAAGATATAACTTTATGGTAAATTTTTCGTTATTTATATTATAGAGTTAAGAATAAAGTAAACATACCACTCGATACATTTTATTATGCGTTTTCCAAATATAATAATCATTTTTGTCTGAAATAAATTTTACCTCCACCCCTATATATACCAATTTAGGGTATATATTTGCACATTAGGGGGATGGGAGAAATTTTAAACTTACCTCTCATTTACATAAGAAATAAAATTTACCCCCACCCCCCTAATTTGCAAATATATACCCTGCATTGGTATATATAAGGGTGGGGGTAAAATTCTTTTCAGACAAAATGATTATTATATTTGGAAAACGCATAATAAAAGGCATCGAGTAGTATGTCTACTTTATTCTTAACTCTATAATATGAATAACAAAAAACTTACCAACTTTACCATACGTTTAGGGCTAATATTTTACATTTATGTACCTTTTTTTCAGTGCAAAAACAAGTACAATTATGATATTTTTGCTTATGAAAGCCATTCCAAAGATAAAACTTTATATTAAGTTTAGGGTTAATATTTTACGTTTCTGTACCTTTAAAAATAAATAAACACGAATATCCAATTGATTTGCTTTTAACTGTTAACACATAAGAAGCCAACTGCTTTCATATAATGCCTTCTGCTATGTCGCCGAAATAAAAGAATAATCTCCACCTTCTTTTATTCTTGATTGGCGGATGGTGAACATCAAAGGCACCGCCGATTCTCAGGCCAGCGGAACTTGGTACAAACGAAATCGGCGAGAACGGGAGGCATTGTTAGAGATCAAGGAATGGGATTTAATTGAGTTCTTGTAATGAGAGCTAACCGGATGATGAATCCGTCATGGTTGTCAACAATTTGTCGTAGTTCAACTCATCTTTGAAATGGAATTAGTTTTAAGGGAATGGTAACATTTCGTGTCTAGCGATAAATGTTTCAATGTGTATCAAAATTGAAACAGCTTAAAAAAATATTTATCAAAATTGGGTACTTGTCTGTTAAATAGAACGCACTCAATAAGTGAATTTAGGTTAATCCTAGTGAAATATACCAAAACATGATGACAAAATAATACTTTAGAAACAAAGTTATGGAAACTACGACAAAGAATTATGGAAAGCAGACCGCACAAAACACATTATATTAAATACTTAACCTAACCTAACCCTTAACTACCTCTATATATTAAATATTTCATAAAAATATATATGTATCGTAATAGTTAGACCCGGCGCCGCGCCGATGAGAGAAGACCGGCGGCGGCGGGGCCAAAACCAGCACGCCGCGCCGCGCCGCCGGTAAGATGACCATTGCATACAAGCCAACTTAGTTAGCTACTTGATTGTTTGAGGTTCGTCTCTTACTATTTCAAAGAAGAAAAAGGCTTTTTCTTGTTTGTAATCATATAGCATAGAATCCGGGTTGCAGCGGTAGCTAGCAACCTAGTAAGAGACGATAATTTCCAATTTTAAGAAATATAAAACTTATAACTCCTAAAAAAAAGTCAGATCAAAACAAAAACTACACCATTAGACTCACCATGTCTAAAACCCCTATATAGGAAACTTTCTGTCATTTGGCTTGAACAGCAATAGAAATATATTGGCTTGAAAATCAATAAAAGTGGCAGCTACTACAGCATTCTGCCTAAATGGCATCTTTTTTTCTTTCTTCTTCCTTTTCCAAAGATAGCTTGGCACTTTTTGTCACCACAAGAACATCAATCCGGGCTGCAGCGGTATCTAGCAACCTAGTAAGAGACGATCACGTCCGATGTTAAGAAATATATATAATAAAGAACTACCTCTTGCCTGTACTAAGTTTTATGTCCAATTAAAATATAGTATAGGTTAGTAAAGTTTACATAAGAGTTGTTCAATGGCTCATTTTAAAGGAAATTAATTGGGCCAAAAACCTTTTGTAACTAAAATAAATTATTTTGAAACAGAATAAATTTTTCCACTAAAAACTGCATTTTTGATGTCTTTTTATACTAAAGTCTTTTCAAAGATATTTGATTTTTGAAGCAATCAAACAGTTCGTGGTAAAGTTATATTAAATACCAGCGGTACGATTTGAACCCACGCCTCCGAAGAGACTGGTGGCTATTACCAGCACCTTGAACCACTCGGCCACGCTGCCTCTCATAACTACTATATATATGAATCCGAGTTTCAGCTGTAGCTAGCAATCTAGTAAGATGCAATCAGTCCAATACTAAGAAATAGGAAAACCCAGAACTCCTAAAAATAGGGTCAAAAAATATATAATAAATAAATAATGAATAATATAATAATAAAAAATGAATATCGTCATAGTTTTATTAGAACTATGACGTGATTAGAAAAACACGACATTATGTTGTTATTTCTAAAGCCCTCATGAAATAATATCATTATGCCATGACGTCATTAAATAAAATTATATCAAAAGACAATCATTAGAAGAAAATTATTATAATAAAGAATGAACACTTGCTCATATTAACTGAAATATCACAGACAGCTCAATAGGGCTGCCTAAGAAAAGAATGATGATGGTATAATGTATTATTGTTTTTTGCTTGCCTAGACCAGTGTTTTATTACATAAAAGATCGATGTAATTTACAATAAGGAACGAACTGTAACCCATAATAACTGAAGTATTAAATCAAACGGTTCGTGGTCATAATAAAGAGCTGTCTGATGGTTCATTTTGAAGAAATACATAAAGGATCAATATAGTTCTTTATAAATCAAACAGTTCACGGTAACGAACTGTATTGTGAGAGCGACTCGTCTCAATAGTAACCGAAACTCTAAAAAACGGAATTTTAATATTAATAGATACATCAAAAGAATTAAATTTTTATGCTAATTCTAAATATATATGTTTCATCAAGTTTACTTGTATCCATCAAAAAATACGAGCCTGAGAAAATTTGCCTTATTTTCAAAAAAAAGGAAAGTCATAGAATTTTTTAAATAAAGGATCGATATGGTATATTAAAAAGCCAAAAATGATGCATAACGGGTCAATACAGTTAATTATATATGGGACTAATGTAAGTTTCATCGGGTATAGCTGAAACCTAGCAGAGAACAAACCACGGCGAATAGTAACTAGTAGTTAAGATAGTACAAGCATTGTCTCTTGCTATTCCAACTAAGAAAAAATAATAATCTTTTTTCTGTTTGTAATCCGGGTTGCAGTGGTTTCTAGGTTACAGTGATAGCTAGCAACCTGGTAAGAGACGGATCACTAAAGTTACTATGTTAACTACAAAAATATTATAGTGTCTGAGCAATAATTAAAATTTTTTCATTAAAACTAGAAAAATAGCTGAAAATTTTTTTAAATCGTTTAACTTATTAGGTCATATAAGACGTAAGAAGTGAATGCAATATTTATCTACGCTTATCTTTCTACAAGATAATTTTGTTTTATTTTAGTTCTCAGTTCAGGATCGCTAAAGCTATTACGTACATTTCAAAAATATTTATGGTGTCAGTGGAATAATTTTAGTTTAATTAAAACTAGAAAAATACCTGAAAATTTTAAAATTAGTTTCACTTATTACCTCATAAAATACATATATATCAAAACAAATTCAAAAATCTTGTGCTGAAGGATAGCAAAGAAGGATTCGGGCTTCAAGAAGACCTAAAGGAAATAGACCAGGTCCTGCAGATGCTGCTAGCTATATGCATCCAGTAGAACAAATGTATTCTATGCCTCAGCAGGGTTATGGTCAGGAACAGTATCCAGGTGATCTACCCTGAATATTAACAAGGAGTTCCAGTACAACCGGCATCAATTGATTCCAAGGAACCAACATTTGTACCACAAGTGCCTCAAAATCAACCAGCAGCATATTACCCTTCAGATCCTTCTAATGTTGCAAGTGTTAGTGTGTCAAATCCACTGTTTTAGCCAGCTACTGCATCAATGGCTTAACAATTTGGTGAAGTAATTGTTGGCAAGGGAATACAGGCATTGGATCGAGAAATTGGTTTTACCTAAAGGGTCGATACTGTAAATAGGAATGTCGTGAGTATCGTCGGTATCATGATGTCAATGATAGCTGAATTCAAAATAAAAAGAATCAGCCCATGATGACCTTGAACCACCAACCTTTCGGTTAACGACCGATTGTGCTAGCCGCTTGCACCAATACGTCATTAATTAAAGTTGTAAAATCAACAATATGATACATAAAGGATCGATACAGTTCATTATAAATGGGGACTATGTAAGCTTCATCGTATATAGCTGAAACCTAGTAAATAAAAAACCACGGAAAATATTAACTAAAAGTTAAGATAGTACATCCGGGTTCCAGCGGTAGCTAGCAACCTAGTAAGATATGATCACGTCCAATGTTGATAAATATAATAGCCCATAACTCCTAAAAAGAGGTCAGATCAAAAAAAATATACTGTTAGAACCACCTTGTCCAAAACACCTATATAGTAAACTGTCTGTCCCTTGACTTGAAACAGCAAGAGAAATATATTGGCTTGAAAATCAAGAAAAGTGGCAGCTACTGCAAAACTGAGGTTTTACCAACTACAGCTACCGCCTCTTCAGCTAACACTACTTTACCCACTCCTACCGTAACACCAAATACACCTGGTACTACAGCAACTACAACAGTTTCTACAACAACTTCTAGTGCACCTACTACTGTTACTACTAGTTCACCTACTACTACTACCACTGCCACTACTAGTTCACCTACTACTACCGCTGCCACCACTTCAGCTAACACTACTTCACCTACAGCTCCCACTGCACTTTCTACTGCAACTAAAACTACTAGTGCACCTACCACTACAGCTACCACCATTTCAGCTACTTCAACTTCCCCAACACCTATTATTACACCTAATATTACAGCTACCTCCACTTCAGGTAAAACTATTCCACCTACACCAACTACTACAGCTACAACTTCTATACCTACCCCTTCTACTACAGCACCTGCTATTACACCTGCTACCGCACCTACGAATACATCTAATCTTATGACTAATAATCAGAATAATCATACTCCTGCTACTACTACTACTCTTTTGAAAACTACTACTGCTACTCCTATAGATGCTCTTACTGCTCTGACCCCAACTACTACTGCTCGCAAACTACTCTTGTCACAGGATTTGAAAGTTAAGAAAGTTAATCCCACAGAAAACAAGGCATTCTTGAATATATACAATAAAATAAAAGAATTAGAAACAATTCGAGATTCACTTGATAAAGATATTTTAAGCACATATTATCCTGAAATGTTATTGAAAGTAAGAAGAGCTCAACAAGACATACAAAGCGCTTTGAAATCTCTCAAAGATTTCCAAATCTCTGGTAACGATGAACACTTGGAGAAGCAAAACTTGGTGTCTAAATATGAAAAAGCAATTGAATCAATACAAGAATACAATATACAGAGATTAAATTTTATTGAAACACCAAGATATCGTCTTATTATTTCATTTATATTTCATTTATTGCAAGCGTTAATTTTTCACTTTTTTGTTTTTTGATTGAGCAGATCTTCAATAATAACAATTATAATTTATCGTTGCTTTAATTTTCTTGTTTGAATGTGTAAATAATCTTTTTTTATTTACAATTTTTCCAAGTTTTGACAACATTGAATAGTTTGAGACATTTGTTAACAGTTTTTCCTAGTTTTCTGGGTTTGTTTTTGGATTTATTATAATTAAGAATGTAACTTTCATCAGATGTAGCTAAACTAAGTATGGAATTCGGGTTGTGGCGGTAGCTAGCAACCTAGTAATACCAGAAAGCACTGATATTGAGGCTCTATCCAAAGCAGCTGTAATCAAAGTAAGTCCAGCTGAAGAAACTGAAGTTGAGGAAACAACAAAGGAGCACTAGATTAGAGAAGCCTCCGTATAAAAAAGTTCCGAAGAAGCACTGTCAGATGAAAAAGCTGATATTAAAATGTATTAATTGGAGAAAATGGTGGCTGGAGAACTGAGGGTGCAAGGAAGCTCTGAAGAATGCCATAGTTCAAAGATTGGTAAAGAATGCTTTTTGTCAAGTGCTGCTCTTACATATTACATTAGTTAGGTAAATGGGGCTACACATTTGATCGCCATGTGTACGTAGCATGGCACACTTGGAATTGGGACAGTAAAATCATGGCTATGCATAAAATACGAAAAACGAAGAAAGGCAAAAAAATGTAGCTAGAAATAGACCCCGGCGCCGCGCCGATGAGGGATGACCGGTGGCGGTGGGGCCAAAAATAGCGCGCCACACCGCGCCGCCGGTAAGATGTCGGCAGCGTGCCGCCGGCGCGATCAATGTTGACCGCAAACATTAATGTTTTCATCAGTCTTTCTCAAATCACAGCTTAAATTTACAACAGATAATACGAGTAGTCGAAGTATCTATTAGCTATGTATTCTTAACGTAAATAATTATCAAAATTAGTAGTTTTTTTCATCGAGCATTACTGCATACAAAACTTCAAATACCGTATCACAAAATTCGTCAGTTATCTGGGTAAAAACTAAAAACTGAATATAACTTTGAACTTAGAAGCTTAATTTTTTCATAATGCCCTTTGCCTATATCTGTTTTGTCACATATAAAACAGTTGAAATGGGTGACTTTGACATTCATTGTTTTTTTTTTTTTTTGCTCTTCTGGATTCCTAAAAAGCCTTCTTGTATTAAAAACTGGTTTTTAATAACATTTTGAAAAAAAATACATTTTAAAGTTTTTTTTGGCTTCTTTATAGAATAAATGTCATGTAGGCTAAGGCTGAACTGCTGCTTTTTTTATTGGTTTTTGCTGCTCTTTTGGATATTAATCATTTTTTCTTTTGAAGATTCATTCCAAATTATAAACAGATAAATACCTAATATCAGTCAAATTATAAACTGCATCTAAAAGGAGTAAATTTATCAAATTGAAAAATATATGATGAACACTTCGCATGAGAACATTTCAATTACAATGAAACAAAAAACACTTAATGGTTTATTCGGTATGAAAAAAAATGAAGTGCCAGCTATTTTCTTAGGTAAAAAATGAAAAGCTCATCCGTTTTAAATGTAATTAAATGAAATAATATGCAGACTGAAGTAGCTCCAGGAAGATATTGGGATTTTCATCCTAGTTCGCCACTTTTAATCCAAGCAAAATGTTAGGACACTTAGTATCAGTTTTTGAGTTTAAGCTTTGATTTCCAAATGTTCACAAAAATTACCAAATTTAAGATAGTCGCAACAATAAGTCACCTGTGGTCAAAATACTCAAAGCCTCCTCTTTCATCCCCACCCTGGCTCAAAGCTTCTGCTATGGTCATTTCCATGGAAATCTCCAAATAGTTTCTTTTTAAAATAGCTTTCAAACGTAGTTAGGGCTATTTAGCCTTTTTTGCTTTTCTTCAGAGCTTTGAAAAAAGTGTTATAATATTCCAAATGTCACATTTTTATATTTGTGCATATTTTTGGTAATCATTTGTGGGATGATCAAATTTTTTAAACCACTGTAGATGCTTAAAAACGTTGCAACATCTAGTACCCTGAGGCCATAAGACTGTCAAATACTCCTCCTTGAACCTCCCAAATTGAAAGCCTTTATTATTATGACCTGGCCTTCTAATGTAACTTGGGCACTGAACAAAGGGCGCCATTTTCACTCGAGCGCAACGTTAGGTGGGGATGTCGATATCGCTTTCGTCACTCCAATTCGTTTTAGTGTGAATCTGCCTGGTACTTATTAATGAATGTTTTCAAAGTAAACCCGTTTCATCAATAAGAAAAAAAAGGGTTGGACGCATATGTCCCATTCCCTTTGGACGACAAAACCATGCAAGTGCTGTATCAAGTATAACTCACGAAAATCTTGTTAATTTTTCTCAACTTTTCAACTTTTTGGCATCCCTGCTTTCAATAAAAAAAAATCAAGGTACTATCACTTAAATATAATAACTCCCTCTGCCCCCCCCCCTCTGCATACCATCTTGATAGGATACCGTCTCTGCTTTAAATAAAAAAAATTAACTTATTGGCACCCCTGCTTTCAGAAGAAAATCGAGGTATTATCATTTAAATATGATAGCTCACTCCCCCCCCCGGGATACCACCTTGATAGGATGCCGTTTCTGCTTTAAATTAAAAAAAATAACTTTTTGGGATCCCTGCTTTCAATAACAAAAAATTCGAGATATTATCATTTAAATGTAATACCTCCCTACCCTCCCCCCCCCCTCTGGATACCACCTTGATTGGATACCGTCTCAGCTTTCGTTTGAAAAATAATTTACTTAATAATTAACTGGGTCACCGTATGGTTAAAAAAACATCCAAAATAACGTTAAACAGCTTAGTGTTCCTTGAAAAAAAAAATTGAGGGTATGAGTAAAGGGGTACAAAGACAACAACAGAAATGTCGAAATTTTTCAGATATACCTCAAATTACTGAAAAACTGAGTCATAGATTTGCCGTGGCATTCAATAAGATCCAAAGAATCTAATTAAAAGGGAGCACACACAAAAGCCAAATTAGGCCAGTAGCCTAGGAGAAATCGTAAAATACCCAAGACAATGAACAAGTCCTAATGGGGGGCCCTGGGTCAATCAAAATATTTCAATGGTTTGCCAGGGAATTTGATATCATTTTTTTCTGTCTCCAATTTAAATGAAAAAAATAATTATCTTTTTGGCATCCCTGCTTTCAATAAAAAAAAAATGAGGTATTATCATTCTAAAATGATAGCCTCCTATCCCCCCCCCCCTATAGGAAATAATTTACAATTTATTTATGAAGTATATTTTTGGGGTAACTTCCGGTTCAATCTTTAATTCTCCAACCTTGTACATAGCTTAGTCTATAGCTAAATTTTGTCTCAATAGAAGTTTTTTTTTTGGGGGGGGGGGGAGGCCAAAATGTTTCAGAAAGAAGATTGTATTTTCTCTCAGGGTTCAACAATTGAGTATTAAACATTGAGAAAATCTTATCTAAAAACAGCAAAAACAAATCTGCAAATTTACAATTCCGCTGTAGAAACAATCTGTCGGCTGTCAATTTCAAAATCCAACTGAAGGCTGAAGCTGTATAGTAGCGAATGCGTTCTATAATTCTATTCAACTTGAAAATAAAATTCTTGACTACGAATGATGTAAGAAATAGCAATGAGGAAACTGCATTCGAAATGACTTAAACTCATTTTATAAAGACGATTCTTTTTTTGTCAACACATGAAGAACTGTGTATATTACAATATTTGCAATTGCATATCGCATCTGTCTGGTTTTTATGCAAAGTAACAAAAGAGACGAAAATTAATGAACAAGAGAGCAGTGAAGAATTATGGAATGCAAATTAATATTTGGCAGGGAAAGTCACTGAGGATATATGGCTAGGGATGGCACCGTGATTGCGTGAATTTCAGGGATTCGGGGAACCAAATTTTGTTACGGGGCAACGCATAGATTTTTGGGAAAATACGCGAAAATTCAGGGATAATGCAAGTCCTGCTTGATTTCTAATCAGGGAAATCGAAATACTAAACCACACGAGAAGAAAAAGCTCCGACTTTGCGGTTGACGCAATAAAGAGTTATCGCAAAATTAATTTGAAGTCGACCGGACGCCGCCACTTCTGCCGGCGGCGGCACGCCTGCGGCACACCGGCTGCGGTACGACACTTCGGTGGCGTTCGACTGGGCCTCTCATCGGTGGCGTTCAGTCGATCCGTCGGCGCGGCGCCGGGGTCTAGCTAGCACCCTAATAAGAGACGATCGCTCCCCATAGTAAAAACTAAAATAACCCATAACTCCAGAAAATAAATCAATATGAAATTTTTTTTTAATTATTCATGTACGGTGAGCCAAGATCAAAACCTGCGTTTATTCAAAAACGTTCAAAAATTAAATGAAAAAAAGTTTTTTTTAACTGAAAGTAAGGATCGACATTAAAACTTAAAACGAACAGAAATTATTCTGTATATGAAAGGGGCTGTCCCCTCCTCAACGCCACGCTCTTTACGCTAAAATTTTACTTTATCACAACTCTATTTTTTTTAAAACAATGAAAAACTTTAGCGTAAAGAGCGAGGCGTTGAGGAGGGGACAGCCCCTTTCATATACAGAATAATTTCTGTTCGTTTTAAGTTTTAATGTCGCTCATTACTTTCAGTTAAAAAAAAACTTGTTTTTTTTATTTAATACCAGTTAAGAAGGGGTTTAAAGAGGTTCATGGATGGGGTTTCTGGGAACTGTGTCCAAGGAGCCCTGATTTATAGCAAGTTTCCAGTGGCAAGGAGCACGGCATTGCGAAAGGCGTAGTTATCCTTTTAAATTAATTCACAAACAGTAAACATAACCTCCAACAGCGAAACAGTTATTAACGAACAAGGTTTCAAAAGGGCCATAAGTAGAGTAGTAGGTATTATTTTACTTGCCCCAATAGGAATTACCATGCTATTTGCTTGCCCCTATAGGAAAAACATTTCCTGAATATGTACCTATGGATTTGCTTGCCTTATGTTCCTTGGTGTCTTTCCAGAGCATGTACTTATGGATTTGCTTGCCTTATGTTCCTTGGTGTCTTTCCAGAGCATGTACTTATGGATTTGGTTGCCTTATGTTCGTTCCTGTGCTATTTGCTTGCCTTATTTTCCTTGGTGTCTTTCCAAAGCATGTACCTATGGATTTGGGGGGATTATGTTCCCTCCCATGCTATTCTAAGGACTTATGTTCCCTCCCATTCTATTCTAAGGGATTATGTTCCCTCCCATGCTATTATAAGGGTTTATGTTCACTCCCATGCTATTTTAAGGATTTATGTTCCCTCCCATTCTATTCTAGCACGCTATGTTCCCTACCATTCTATTCTAAGGGATTATGTTCCCTCTCATGCTATTATAAGGGTTTATGTTCCCACCCATGCTATTCTAAGGATTTATGTTCCCTCCCATGCTATTCTAGCACGCTATGTTCCCTCCCATGCTATTCTATAGCACTATGTTCCTTCTTGTGCTATTTGCGTACATTACGTTCCTTGGTACATTTCCAGAGCATGTACTTGACGATGGAGAAAAAGGGTTAAAGTGATTAGCAATTACGAGCCAGGATTCCCCACTGGTTCCTGAATTGCCTTACGTTCCCTGGTACCTTTCCAGAGAGTGTACTTGACGATGGAAAAAGGGTTAAAGGATTAGCAATTACGAGCCAGGATTCCCCACTGGTTCCTGAATTGCCTTACGTTCCCTGGTACCTTTCCAGAGAGTGTACTTGACGATAGAGAAAAAGGGTTAAAGTGACTAGCAGTTAAGGTAACCTCAATGGCGTTTGAACAGTGTTGTCAATTTAAAATAGAGTTTAACATTATAGTACACTAAAAAGTTGATACTAAGAGAGATGTAGATGGCAAGAAAAGAATTTTAATAATGGATAGCTTTACTTCTTCGATGTGTTCTGTATAATACACAAGTGGCGTTTGAACAGTGTTGTCAGTTTAAAATATGGTCTAACGTTATAGTATACTAAAAAGTTGATACTAAGAGAGATGTAGATGGCAAGAAAAGAATTTTAATAAAGAAATTCAGAACAATCCATAGAAATCCTTACAGATCAAGTAGTGAGGTATACATGAGTATGAACCATCATGGATCATAAGCACCAACGACCCTAACCACCAGGGACTTCAACCCTCCATAGGTCCCCTATCCCCAAACTCGAAGGGCACCTCCTCCCTCCAACTTTTTAGCCCCCCCCCCCTTTTTTTGATTTTTTTTTTAACATGATATATTTTTTTCAACTTTTTTTTACATGTCTTCGAATGAGATGAAACATACTTAAATTCAGTAGTGTTTTGTCGTGGTTTACCTTGTCACAGTTGCATTCTCTTGATTTTTCAAAGTTCATTTTGGACTTTTACATTCTCTTGATTTTTCAAAGTTCATTTTGGATTTCTTTCATTGAAATGCAAGAGTTGGAATATTTCAGTAGTGTTTTGTCGTGATTTACCTTGTCACAGTTACATTCTCTTAATTTTTCAAAGTTCATTTTGAATTTTTTTAGTTGAAATGAACGAGTTGGAATATTTCAGTAGTGTCTTGTTGTGCTTTACCTTTGTCACAGTTACATTCTCTTGATTTTTTCAAAAGTTCATTTTGGATTTCTTTCGTCGAAATGCAAGAGTTGGAATATTTCAGTAGTGTTTTGTTGTGCTTTACCTTGTCACAGTTACATTCTCTTGATTTTTCAAAGTTCATTTTGGATTTCTTTCATTGAAATGCAAGAGTTAGAATATTTCAGTAGTGTTTTGTCTTGGTTTACCTTGTCACAGTTACATTCTCTTGATTTTTCAAAAGTTCATTTTTGGATTTCTTTCGTTGAAATGCAAGAGTTAGAATATTTCAGTAGTGTTTTGTCGTGGTTTACCTTGTCACAGTTACATTCTCTTGATTTTTCAAAGTTCATTTTGGATTTCTTTCATTGAAATGCAAGAGTTGGAATATTTCAGTAGTGTTTTGTCGTGGTTTACCTTGTCACAGTTACATTCTCTTGTTTTTCAAACTTTCATTTTGGATTTCTTTCCTTGAAATGCAAGAGTTGGAATATTTCAGTAGTGTTTTGTCGTGGTTTACCTTGTCACAGTTAAATTTTCTTGATTTTTCAAAGTTCATTTTTGGATTTCTTTCGTTGAAATGCAAGAGTTGGAATATTTCAGTAGTGTTTTGTTATGGTTTACCTTGTCACAGTTACATTCTCTTGATTTTTCAAAGTTCATTTTGGATTTCTTTCATTGAAATGCAAGAGTTGGAATATTTCAGTAGTGTTTTGTCTTGGTTTAGCTTGTCACGGTTACATCGTCTTGATTTTTCAAAGTTCATTTTGGATTTTTACATTCTCTTGATTTTTCAAAGTTGATTTTGAATTTCTTTCGTGAAATGCAAAAGTTGGAATATTTCAGTATGTTTTGTCGTGGTTTACCATCTCACAGTTACATTCTCTTGATTTTTCAAAGTTCATTTTGAATTTCTTTCGTGAAATGCAAGAGTTGGAATATTTCAATAGTGTTTTATCGTGGTTTACCTTGTCACAGTTACATTCTCTTGATTTTTCAAATTTCATTTTGGATTTCTTTCCTTGAAATGCAATGTCGAAGGTTTACCTTGTCACAGTTACATTCTCTTCATTTTTCAAAGTTCATTTTGGATTTCTTTCCTTGAAATGTGAGAGTTGGAATATTTCAGTAGTGTTTTGTCATGGTTTACCTTGTCACAGTTACATTCTCTGGATTTTTCAAAGTTCATTTTTGGATTTCTTTCGTTGAAATGCAAGAGTTGGAATATTTCAGTAGTGTTTTGTTATGATTTACCTTGTCACAGTTACATTCTCTTGATTTTTCAAAGTTCATTTTGGATTTCTTTCATTGAAATGCAAGAGTTGGAATATTTCAGTAGTGTTTTGTCTTGGTTTACCTTGTCACAGTTACATCGTCTTGATTTTTCAAAGTTCATTTTGGATTTTTACATTCTCTTGATTTTCAAAGTTGATTTTGAATTTCTTTCGTGAAATGCAAAAGTTGGAATATTTCAGTATGTTTTGTCGTGGTTTACCATCTCACAGTTACATTCTCTTGATTTTTCAAAGTTCATTTTGAATTTCTTTCGTGAAATGCAAGAGTTGGAATATTTCAATAGTGTTTTATCGTGGTTTACCTCGTCACAGTTACACTCTCTTGATTTTTCAAATTTCATTTTGGATTTCTTTCCTTTAAATGCAATGTCGAAGGTTTACCTTGTCACAGTTACATTCTCTTCATTTTTCAAAGTTCATTTTGGATTTCTTTCCTTAAAATGTAAGAGTTGGAATATTTTAGTAGTGTTTTTTCATGGTTTACCTTGTCACAGTTACATTTTCTTGATTTTTCAAAGTTCATTTTTGGATTTCTTTCGTTGAAATGCAAGAGTTGGAATATTTCAGTAGTGTTTTGTTATGGTTTACCTTGTCACAGTTACATTCTCTTGATTTTTCGAAGTTCATTTTGGATTTCTTTCCTTGAAATGCAAGAGCTGGAATATTTCAGTAGTGTTTTGTCGTGGTTTACCTTGTCACAGTTACATTCTCTTGATTTTTCAAAGTTCATTTTGGATTTTTACATTCTCTTGATTTTTCAAAGCTCATTTTGAATTTCTTTCGTTGAAATGCAAGAGTTGGAATATTTCAGTAGTGTCTTGTTGTGCTTTACCTTGTCACTGTTACATTCTCTTGATTTTTCAAAGTTCATTTTGGATTTCTTTCGTTAAAATGCAAAAGTTGGAATATTTCAGTAGTGTTTTGATGTGCTTTACCTTGTCACAGTTACATTCCCTTGATTTTTCAAAGTTCATTTTGAATTTCTTTCCTTGAAATGCAAGAGTTGGAATATTTCAGTAGTGTTTTGTTGTGGTTTACCCTATCACAGTTACATTCTCTTGATTTTTCAAAGTTTATTTTGGATTTCTTTCCTTCAAATGCAAGAGTTGGAATATTTCAGTAGTGTTTTGTCGTGGTTTACCTAGCCACAGTTACATTCTCTTGATTTTTCAAAGTTCATTTTTGGATTTCTATCGTTGAAATGCAAGAGTTGGAATATTTCAGTAGTGTTTTGTTATGGTTTACCTTGTCACAGTTACATTCTCTTGATTTTTCAAAGTCCATTTTGAATTTCTTCCGTTGAAATGGAAGAGTTGGAATATTTCAGTAGTGTTTTGTCATGGTTTACCTTGCCACAGTTACATTCTCTTGATTTTTCAAAGTTCATTTTGAATTTCTTTCATTGAAATGGAAGAGTTGGAATATTTCAGTAGTGTTTTGTCGTGGCTTACCATGTCACAGTTATATTCTCTTGATTTTTCAAAGTTCATTTTTGATCTCTTTCGTTGAAATGCAAGAGTTGGAATATTTCAGTAATGTTTTGTCATGGTTTACCATGTCACAGTTACATTCTCTTGATTTTTCAAAGTTCATTTTGAATTTCTTTCGTTGAAATGCAAGAGTTGGAATATTTCAGTAGTGTTTTGTCGTGGTTTACCTTGTCACAGTTACATTCTCTTAATTTTTCAAAGTTCATTTTGAATTTTTTTTGTTGAAATGCAAGAGTTGGAATACTTCAGTGGTGTTTTGTCATGGTTTACCTTGTAACAGTTACATTCTCTTGATTTTTCAAAGTTCATTTTGAATTTTTTTCATTGAAATGCAAGAGTTGGAATATTTCAGTAGTGTTTTGTTGTGCTTTACCTTGTCAAAGTTACGTTCTCTTAATTTTCAAAGTTTATTTTGAATTTCTTTCGTTGAAATGCAAGAGTTGGAATATTTCAGTAGTGTTTTGTTGTGCTTTACCTTGTCAAAGTTACGTTCTCTTAATTTTCAAAGTTTATTTTGAATTTCTTTCGTTGAAATGCAAGAGTTTGAATATTTCAGTAGTGTTTTGTTGTGCTTTACCTTGTCACAGTTACATTCCCTTGATTTTTCAAAGTTCATTTTGAATTTCTTTCATTGAAATGCAAAAGTTGGAATATTTCAGTAGTGTTTTGTTGTGGTTTACCTTGTCACAGTTACATTACCTTGATTTTTCAAAAGGTCATTTTGGATGTCTTTCGTTGAAATGCAAGAGTTGGAATATTTCAGTAGTGTTTTTGTCGTGGTTTACCTTGTCATAGTTACATTCTCTTGATTTTTCAAAGTTCATTTTGAATTTCTTTCGTGAAATGCAAGAGTTGGAATATTTCAGTAGTGTTTTGTCGTGGTTTACCTTGTCAGAGTGATATTCTCTTGATTTTTCAAATTCATCTTGAATTTCTTTCGTTGAAATGCAAGAGTTGGAATATTTCAGTAGTGTTTTGTCGTGGTTTACCGTGTCACAGTTACATTCTCTTGATTTTTCAAAGTTCATTGTGGATTTCTTTCATTGAAATGTGTTTTGTTGTGCTTTACCTTGTCACAGTTACATTCTCTTGATTTTTCAAAGTTCATTTTGGATTTCTTTCGTTGAAATGCAAGAGTTGGAATATTTCAGTAGTGTTTTGTTGTGCTTTACATTGTCACAGTTACATTCTCTTGATTTTTTCAAAGTTCATTTTGGATTTCTTTCGTAAAATGCAAGAGTTGGAATATTTCAGAAGTGTTTTGTTATGGTTTACCATGTCACAGTTACATTCTCTTGATTTTTCAAAGTTCATTTTGAATTTCTTTCCTACGTACGCGCGCGTTAGTAGGAAAGAAATTCAAATGAACTTTGAAAAATCAAGAGAATGTAACTGTGACAATGTAAAGCACAACAAAACACTACTGAAATATTCCAACTCTTGCATTTCAACGAAAGAAATCAAAAATGAACTTTGAAAAATCAAGAGAATGTAACTGTGACAAGGTAAAGCACAACAAAACACATTTCAATGAAAGAAATCCACAATGAACTTTAAAAAATCAAGAGAATGTAACTGTGACAAGGTAAATCACAACAAGATACTACTTAAATATTCCAACTCTTGCATTTCAACGAAAAAAAATTCAAAATGAACTTTGAAAAATTAAGAGAATGTAACTGTGACAAGGTAAACCACGACAAAACACTACTGAAATAATCCAACTCTTGCATTTCAATGAAATAAATTCAAAATGAAGTTTGAAAAATCAAGAGAATGTAAAAATCCAATATAAACTTTGAAAAATCAAGAGAATATAACTGTGACAAGGTAAACCACGACAAAACACTACTGAAATATTCCAACTCTTGCATTTCAAGGAAAGAAATCCAAAATGAACTTTGAAAAATCAAGAGAATGTAACTGTGACAAGGTAAACCACGATAAAACACTATTGAAATATTCCAACTCTTACATTTCACGAAAGAAATTCAAAATGAACTTTGAAAAATACAGAGAATGTAACTGTGAGATGGTAAACCACGACAAAACACTACTGAAATATTCCAACTTTTGCATTTCACGAAAGAAATTCAAAATGAACTTTGAAAAATCAAGAGAATGTAAAAATCCAAAATGAACTTTGAAAAATCAAGAGAATGTAACTCTGACAAGGTAAACCATAACAAAACACTACTGAAATATTCCAACTCTTGCATTTCAACGAAAGAAATCCAAAAATGAACTTTGAAAAATCAAGAAAATGTAACTGTGACAAGGTAAACCACGACAAAACACTACTGAAATATTCCAACTCTTGCATTTCAAAGAAAGAAATCCAAAATGAACTTTGAAAATCAAGAGAATGTAACTGTGACAAGGTAAACCACGGCAAAACACTACTGAAATATTCCAACTCTTGCATTTCAAGGAAAAAAAAAATCAAAAATGAGCTTTAAAAAATCAAGAGAATGTAACTGTGACAAGGTAAACCACGATAAAACACTATTGAAATATTCCAACTCTTGCATTTCACGAAAGAAATTCAAAATGAACTTTGAAAAATCAAGAGAATTTAACTGTGACATGGTAAACCACGACAAAATACTACTGAAATATTCCAACTCTTACATTTCACAAAAGAAATTCAAAATGAACTTTGAAAAATCAAGAGAATGTAAAAATCCAAAATGAACTTTGAAAAATCAAGAGAATTTAACTGTGACAAGGTAAACCATGACAAAACACTACTGAAATATTCTAACTCTTGCATTCCAAGGAAAAAAAAACTCCACAATGAACTTTGAAAAATCAAGAGAATGTAACTGTGACAAGGTAAACCATAACAAAACACTACTGAAATATTCCAACTCTTGCATTTCAACGAAAAAATTCCAAATGAACTTTGAAAAATCAAGAGAATGTAACTGTGACAAGGTAAACCACGACAAAACACTACTGAAATAATCCAACTCTTGCATTTCAATGAAATAAATTCAAAATGAAGTTTGAAAAATCAAGAGAATGTAAAAATCCAAAATAAACTTTGAAAAATCAAGAGAATGTAACTGTGACAAGGTAAACCACGACAAAACACTACTGAAATATTCCAACTCTTGCATTTCAAGGAAAGAAATCCAAAATGAACTTTGAAAAATCAAGAGAATGTAACTGTGACAAGGTAAAGCACAACAAAACACTACTGAACATTCCAACTCTTGCATTTCAACGAAATAAATTCCAAATGAACTTTGAAAAATCAAGAGAATGTAACTGTGACAAGGTAAACCACGACAAAACACTACTGAGTTTAAGTATGCTTCATCTCATTCGAAGGCATGTAAAAAAAAGTTGAAAAAAACTATCATGTTAAAAAAAAATCAAAAAAAGGGGGAGGGGCTAAAAAGTTGGAGGGAGGAGGTGCCCTTCGAGTTTGGGGATAGGGGACCTATGGAGGGTTGAAGTCCCTGGTGGTTAGGGTCGTTCGTGCTTATGATCCATGATGGTTCACACTCATGTATACCTCACTACTTGATCTGTAAGGATTTCTATGGATTGTTCTGAATTTCTTTATTAAAATTCTTTTCTTGCCATCTACATCTCTCTTAGTATCAACTTTTTAGTATACTATAACGTTAGACCGTATTTTAAACTGACAACACTGTTCAAACGCCACTTGTGTATTATACAGAACACATCGAAGAAGTAAAGCTATCCATTATTAAAATTCTTTTCTTGCCATCTACATCTCTCTTAGTATCAAATTTTTAGTATACTATAATGTTAAACTCTATTTTAAATTGACAACACTGTTCAAACGCCATTGAGGTTACCTTAACTGCTAATCACTTTAACCCTTTTTCTCTATCGTCAAGTACATGCTCTGGAAAGGTACCAAGGAATATAAGGCAATTCAGGAACCAGTGGGGAATCCCCGTTCGTAACTGCTAATCACTTTAACCCTTTTTCTCCATCGTCAAGTACATGCTCTGGAAAGGTACCAAGGAACGTAAGGCAATTCAGGAGCCAGTGGGGAATCCCCGCTCGCAATTGCTAATCACTTTAACCCTTTTTCTCCATCGTCAAGTACATGCTCTGGAAAGGTGCCAAGGAACGTAATGTACGCAAATAGCACAGGAAGGAACATAGCGCTATAGAATAGCATTGGAGGGAACATAGCGTGCTAGAATAGCATGGGAAGGAACACAAATCCTTAGAATAGCATGGGAGGGAACATAAACCCTTATAATAGCATGGGAGGGAACATAATCCCTTAGAATAGAATGGGAGGGAACATAGCGTGCTAGAATAGCATGGGAGGGACCATAAATCCTTAGAATAGCATGGGAGGAAACACAAACCCTTATAATAGCATGGGAGGGAACATAATCCCTTAGAATAGAATGGGAGGGAACATAAGCCCTTAGAGTAGCATGGGAGGGAACATAATCCCCCCGAATCCATAGGTATATGCTATGGAAAGACACCAAGGAACATAAGGCAAGGAAATAGCACAGGAAGGAACATAAGGCAAGCAAATCCATAAGTACATGCTCTGGAAAGACACCAAGGAACATAAAGCAAGCAAATCCATAAGTACACGCTCTGGAAAGACACCAAGGAACATAAGGCAAGCAAATCCATAAGTACATGCTCTGGAAATGTTTTTCCTATAGGGGCAAGCAAATAGCATGGTAATTCCTATTGGGGCAAGTAAATTGGTACCTACTACTCTACTGCCATACACATAAAAAGTAAACCCATTAAAGTCATATATAAAGTTATATATTAAAGTATTTAGAACCCGCTTAACAGATTAAAACAATATCGTTCACGAAGCAATAATTGAGAAAGAGTTTTACTTCTGGCTTATCAGGGACTTTCGAATAATACTGTTTTTAAACGAGACGTAACTATAATTTCTATTTATATAACTATCAGGTACAATCTTCAAAATTAAGTGTCTGCTCATCTTTTAGTTAAAGATTTCCTAAGAGTCTTAACTTCCTAAGTTTTTTATAGTATATGTGCTTAAGAACACTTCACCTTTAGCCGTTTTAGCATCGCAACCCCATTCGAATGACTTCCCGGCAGTTTTCTTTGTTTCTTTCTGTTTTTTTTTTTTTTTTTTTTTTTTTTTTTTGTCTACGGATTTGATTCGGCTCTTTGAAGCCCTGCCAATTAAAACGATGAAAATATCGCAGAGCAGAATTTCCTTTATTTTATAATTCAGCAAATGGGTAACGGGTTCCATCCAAGGTCGTATCCAGGGGGAGGGTAGGGGTTTGAACTGCCCAAAAATGTTTGTCCAACTTGTAACAACGTAACAAAAAAGAATATTAGCAATTTTTGATGCGTTTTTTAAACTTTTATTGTAACACCCTCCCCGAAAAGAATTCTTTTGTAAAACCTCCCCCGAAAAAAAAAATCCTGGATCCGGCCCTAGTTCCGTCCCCCACTCCAAAATGTGGGAACTCACCAAAGTTAGGCTAAAATAATACCCTACATATGGCTTGAGCAAGGAATCCTTTATTGGAACCTTTTCAACCGCATGACTCAAACCCCTCCTTCCTCTACAAATCAAAGCCCGCCTATTTCCGCCTATACCACCCTGCATAAGGATTGATATATAGAGTAAAAAACGCCATTTTACAAATTCACCAAGAAGTAAGTGGTGGCAATGAGAGTGGGGCAGGTAGCCAATAGCATCTCTAGACTTTGAAGAATATCTTTTTTTGACAATGTATTCGAGAAAAAATTGAAAAAAAACCGCCACCCTAGGTTTTCAAAATACTTTTTTCATATCTTCCTTTAAAAATTCCTGCCCAGTGGCATCAATTTACAACAATAAAGAGGGGTGACAAAATGTATTTTTCAAAATCTAAGGGGAGGGAGAATTTCGTTATTTTCCTCAACTTTTCAATAAAAAAAAACAGAAAAAAATTATTTTTAAATGAAAGTCGTAACAAAAGGTATTTTCAAAATCTGATGAATTACAAAAATCTTTGGGCATATACTCCCTGTACCCTCTATCCAATTAAATCCACTTTCTCTGCCCTCCCGCTTTATATTTTCCTTAGTTGGCACCCCCGGTAAGAAACAAATAAATAAAAATAATTTTCAGTCAAAAGAACTAATTATGTGCAAGCACAATCTGGCACAGTATGCTCCTTTAACGTTCATAATTCGGTAAGTTTTCGACTAGTTACTCTGCAGATTAACTGAGGACCAATTAAAGAAGGAAGCTACCCCCAGAGTGTCTACAACACTACCCAAAGCTTGATTGTTTATAAGTGAATGCTATTATTTCCGACATAAAGGAGCCTTTGAAATTTCATAACATCGTGGAAAACAAAACAGGCAATTACAAATACCAAAGTCATAACTGGGTAGTCACGGTAAGTAACGCCCAATAATTGTGCAAGAATTCAAAGGTTCAAAGAGCACATTGCATCTACAGGGGGTAAGAGGTTAATTAGTCAATCAGTTACCATCTGATAAAGCGATTTATCTTCTTTGGCGATGTTGCTCATCCATGTGTTTAGCTCCTACAAGTGCCAAAAGCTAGGTAATTTGCACACAATCCTTGCCTGATTTTGGTTTCTGATCTGTTTCCAATACATATCCGATAGCTCCAATTTGCAGTTAAAACCAGTACAGATCTTGAAGGAAAAGATGATGTTGACATGGCTGTTTAACCTTAAACATGATATGATGAAGAAAGAGATACTAAAAAAAACACAGCTCTTATAATGCATGATTATAATTTTGACCAAGAGAATAACTTTACAATGAAGCACCGTCGTTTGGGGGGGGGGGGGTAGTTTCCCCCTCCCCCAAGTAATTTAAGAAAGCCTATAGTTTGTTAAGTAGCTTTGAAACTGTCGGTGTTGGTTGTTTTAAGTTTCAACTTCGCTCTTTTTTTCCAGCACATAATTTATTGTCAAATTAACACATGCTCACTTTTAATATAAAAAAGGGCCAAAAATAGGGTCCATTACACTTCCTGATATGTTCTACGTTAACATTTATGCAAATATACCGGCTTTGAAGCTTCCGACTCCGTGTCGTTGATTCCAGAGCCTTATCAATGACAAGTTATCATGAAGAAAATAGGTGTCCCTAGTTAATGGTTAAATTGCAAATATGTTCTATACTTCCTGTTTTCAACGTTTGTTCAGGCCAGTTTTTTCCACAGTTCATATAATTATCCAGTAAGCTTATCGCAGATCATTTCTGGTCTTCGTTCTCGGTGCGAACAAAAAGCTCCTCCCACTTCTTTCTGCATTAGCGGGTTAGTACTTGTTTCCAATTAGATCACAGTCTGACTTGTCTACCCATGAAAAGATCGCGGGTTTCCACTTGTTTCCGATTATATCACAGTCTGACTTGTCTACCCATGAAAATATCTGATGCCGCCTATGTTTCTATCTGTAAAAAACGTTCTCCGGAGCACTCGCACCCCGGTCCGGGTTTTTATAATGGGTGAGATAGGGAATGATCATACTGGATAATTATATGAATTGTGGTTTTTTCCTAATGTTTAAGGTTCTCTTACTCCCTAAAATCCATCAGTTCAAGATTGTTTTCTTGTTTTAGAACTTTAGAAAGTGGATATGAATGCACCCTCTACATCTGTAAGTAAAACAGAAATGGAATAATCCAAAAGTAAGACGGCAGATATACAGTGAGCATCATTAACTGAATGAAAAGGAAATCACTGAAATAGAAAATAACGCTTAATACTTTTCACAATAATATTTGTACTATAACTAGGTAGGTCAAATCGGTCTTAGTTTGATCATGAAAGTCGGTACGGAACAGCGGGGGGATCTGTTCCAGTGATAATTTAATTGTTTTAATTTTTACTTCCGATATCTAACCGAAACTCTAATTTAGCTCCAAATTCTCTTATTTGTAATTGAGACGCCTAATAAGTGCTGATAACTTCCTATTCTTCACGTTTTGGATTCGTATGCTAACCCGTAAATGTAGAATTGTCTCTATTTATAATACCATGTTGACTTCTCGTTATTTTCCCTTTTCTATATATTTCTTTAGTATTTGTTGGTTATTGGAAACACACCAGAGAAGTGAAGTTAGGTTAATCCTAAACAAAACGTGATGATAAAATAACACTTTAGAAACAAAATTAGGGTAACCTAAGCACCCCCCCCCCCCACCACCCCTAATGTACAAATATTAGCCCAAATTACGCAAGTCCAATGCATTCTGTCTAAGTCCAATGCATTGTATGATCCGATACTTGTTTTTGTATTTATGAAACCGGTTTTCTGTGATGTAATCTAAGCATAATTCTTGAATGTTTTTCCAATAACCGACAAGTGCCATTTCTTTTAACTAGCTACAAAAAGAATTGACATAAATGTACTAAAGATTATTACTAAAATTATTCGCATTTCACGCAAAGTCAGGGCTACTTGTGGGACATTTATCTCTGTATCACCATGCTGCACGAAATGTCTGCTGCAAGCAGGAAAAAGTGAATTAGAATGATATATTTATATTTTTCTTGCATTTAGAAAATTTTGCACGCCCATATAAACAGTATCAGCACATACTCTTTTTCTATTCTTATCAGTTTTAACATGCAGTTCTAGGGGACCAAGTATCGCTTAGAGAAGGGAATTTTAGACATACGAATTAAATATGGAAAAATAACCCAAAGTACACTTGGGTGTCATATGACAATTTATGATTGTCTAAGTTGAAATTAAAGAAAACGATCAAATATAGAAAAGAGTTTATAAATGAACCCATAATCAGCTCTTTATGATGTCCATGTGTCTAGCTAAACCTTTCAATTTCATAAATGTCACCCAAGTTGAACTTTTAGGGTACCATATGGCATTTTATAACGTATTTATCAAGTTAAATCTATTAAAAAGATAAGATTAAAGCACAGCTTTTAAATGAGCCCTGAAACAGTTATCCGTGACGTCCCAGGTCCCTGGCAATGACGAGAAAAAAAAAACAGGAGAAAAAAAGAGGACGTTATAAGGGCTGCTCATGCAAAAAAGTGATTTTTTTCTTCTTCAAGGGGGGTGTGTAACTTTACTGCATAAAGTTTTAATAATGGCGATTCAAAGGGTACACTTTTTGGTTTGCTACGACGCCATTTTCAAAAAGCATGCAACTGAATGACATGATGCACGAAGTTGTAGGAATAACGCGTAGTTCAACAGCGAGATTCAGTCTCTTGTGCTCGGACCTGAAGTTGAGGAAAGTGGAAGGGGGATAGGCACTTTAATTTTAGTGGTGAAGCTGGAAAAAAATTTGAGCTTATTAGCAATTAAATTTTAAAAAACAAGTTTTTTTTTACTGAAAGTAAGGAGCGACATTAAAACTTAAAACGAACAGAAATTATTCCATATATGAAAGGGGCTGCCCCCCCTCAGCGCCTCACTATTTACGCTAAAGTTTGACTCTGTCTCACAACTACTTTTTAGAAAAAATAAAAAACTTTAGCGTAAAGAGCGAGGCGTTGAGGAGGGGACAGCCCCTTTTCCCAAAATTCCACATGTTTGCAGATAGGAGCTTGAGACTTCTATAGTAAGGTTCTCTGATACGCTGAATCTGACGGTATTGTTTTCATTAAAGTTCTATGACTTTTAGGGTTGTTTTCTCCTTTTTTTCAAAAATAGGCAAATTTTTTCAGGGGCGTAGCTTTTGATGGGTAAGACTAAATTTGATCAAGCTTACTTATTTTAAATCAGCATAAAAATATGATTCTATTTAGACCCCGGCGCCGCGCCGACGAGGGAAGACCGGCGGCGGTGGGGCCAAAAACAGCACGCCGCGCCGCGCCGCCGGTAAGATGTCGGTGGCGCGTTCCTGAATGTCCCAAGACCGAGCTGGAATGGATTCATGCAGTCAGTTTTCTCTAACCAAATATATCATGAAACGGGAAACCTTCGCAGCAAGGCAAGCGTCTTGTTTTTGCCGATGATTGACCTCCCGTCTAGCAACGAATCCTGCCTTTACTCAACCTTGAGCTTTGTAGCTTCGCAAGGCAGAACCTACGGATTCACACCCGTTCTCACATTTGACCAGCCGCTCTGGTGGAAGTCTATGAAGATCCTCAAGTCCGACACGACGAATGAGCTGAGTAGTATTGTTCTCAAGTTAGGCGGTTTTCATTTGATGATGAGTTTCGTCGGATGCATAGGACACCTCATGCAAGGTTCTGGTCTGAAAGAGGTTCTGGAATTGGTATACGCGACTGGTGCAGTGCCGCACATTCTTTCTGGAAAAGCGATTTCTAGAGCTGTTCGATCTCACATTCTCGTGAGCTCGGCCATATATGCTCATCTCCTCGAAGAAGAGCAAGCGACGTTGACGTCTCTAGACATGTCTACTGTCTTCGCTAACGTACTGGATGGATACCTCCCACCCGAAGATCTCAGTCATGATCCCCAGCTCAAGCAACTTGAAAACTTTCTCAAGCAGAGACGCCAAGACCTGCTGACTCAGAGAACTGCGAAGCTCTGGTTTCAGTATCTTGACATGGTTGGGATACTGCTTAAGTTCATACGTGCCGAGAGACTAGGCCTGTGGGATTTGCACCTACAATCTGCAGTAGAGATGCTTCCGTTTCTAGCAGCATCTGGACATAACCTCTATGTCAAGTCGGTCTGGATATACCAGCAAGAGATGGCTAAGCTTCAAACTAGTCACCCACCAATCTTCGAAGCATTTGAACAGGGAGGTCACACCATTAGAAGATCAGAGCGACGCTGGGCTGGGCTCTCGGCAGATCTTGTCATCGAGCAGGAGTATATGAGAAGTCTGAAAACATCGGGCGGTCTTACAACTGGAGGTGGGATGACAGAACAGCAGAGAGCCATTTGGGTTCTGTCAAGACCAGCATGCCTGGAGATCAACCTCTTGATGCAAAATTTGACAAAAATTGGTTACTCGACAAGTGAGCAGCACCGCGACATGAGTTCCAGTAGAAAGGAGCGTGACTTCGACGATACCCAGAAGCTCGTCGGATACTTCGGAGAATCTTCTCCGTTCAGAGGTGACAATCAGCTTAGAAACATTGCCAACGGCATAACTTCTTCCCAAGATATTAATGTTGACGAGGCCGATGTGGCTGGAAAGTTGATTCTAAGTAAGATGACGGGAAAAACCTTGAAGGAGCAAGTCTTCAAGAAAAAAGACCAAGTGACCCTAATGAATGCCAAAAAGGCGGGGTCCTCTGTGGTAGCGCACATAGATCCGGCGCTCCTTTTCCAGCGGTTTATAATAGTAGCCCAACGAACTGACCTCCGAGAAGAATACTTCAAGTACGAACTTTGTACGATTCCTCCTTCTCTTTTCGAAAGCGATGGCCTTATGAGAAAAGCAAATAAGCCAGAGCTTGCAAAAGCGATCTTTCAGGCTTGCGGGATCGAGACTCAGTCACCCTCAAGACCTGCTTCTGCGTGTAACATCATCTTGGATGGTGGTTCTCTTCTACATCGAGTTCCATGGAAGGTAGGGTCAACCTTCAAGGTCATCTTTGCTTCATACGTCCATTACGTACAAGCAAGGTACCCTAGTGCGATCGTTGTGTTTGACGGATATGAAGGTGGTCCAGCAATCAAAGATGCTACCCATTTACGTCGAGCAAGGATGGTTGGCCGCCAAGTTTTTTTCACCGAAGAGATGACCCTCTGCATGAAGAAAGAAGAGTTTCTTTCATGTAAGACAAACAAAGGACGTTTCCTGAAGCTGCTCGGCAACCATTTGGAAGCCGTAGGTTTCCGAATTTTCCACTCGGAAGGAGACGCCGACGTTCTGATTGTAGAAAAAGCCGTAGAAGCTGCTAGTCTTACAGACACAATCGTGGTTGCTGATGATACTGACATCTTGGTTCTTCTGATCAGTCGATCAGATTCGCGTTCCGGGCGTTTATATTTCTCACCTGAAGCTAAGTTTGGCGGTACTAGTACAGCTTGGGATATTAGTGAGATGAAGCAGAAGCTAGGAACAGATGTCAGCAATCTGATACCATTCTGTCATGCCGTGCTGGGTTGTGACACAACCTCTCACCTTTACGGAATAGGAAAGGGCAAAGCCGTTCAGCTGCTACTTTCCAACAAGAGTTTCAGGGACAGCGCTGCTATATTTGGCGACAAGCTCGCATCGCTTGACGATATTGTGGCAGCAGGAGAGCGAGCATTGTTGATACTGTACGGTTGCCCTGATGTTTCGAACCTGGACACTGCCAGAAAGCTAATCTTTCACAGAAAAGTGAGCACTGCCACCACTTTCGTGCATCCACAAGAACTGCCACCGACTCAGGCAGCAGCGAAGTACCACTCGCTACGTGTCTACTGCCAAGTTCAAATCTGGCTCGGGAACCCAGTAGACCCTTTACGCCTGGGATGGAAACTGCAGGATAACGAAGTTTTTGCGCCAATAAAAACAGATCTCCCTGCCGCTCCGTCTCAGCTGCTGAAAATTATCAAATGCTCGTGTCGTATTGACGGCTGTGATAGTGAAAAGTGTACCTGTAAGAAAAACGGACTTGAGTGTACTATAGCCTGCCGTACCTGTAAGGGAAGCTCGTGCAACAATTCGAAGTTTCAAGAAGAAGAACTTAGTGAAGAAGAATAACAGTTAACTGTGATGATGAAAAATCTAGTTCCTACATTTTGATGATGTGCAATTTCTATATATTTGAAAAATAAGATAAAAGCTTTTCTCTGAACACATTAAGTTAGAACCTACCTTGTCTCATGGTGTTTGGCGCTGAGGTGTTTCGTCATTCCTGTTTATTGTTGTTTAGTCTTTTTTTTCTAAGCCTTTCGTTTACATAGCCAAATAGACTACAAGAACGACAAACTTATTCCGTAGTAGACCTTGATAAACGCTGGTAAGAGTTTTTTTCCCCAAAGACACAGTTTTTTCCCCATTTTTTTTTTTTTTTGCTGATAAATATTTTTCTTTTGGTCAGGTAACGAAATGAGTATCAGAAATGAATTCAGAGCCAAAAGCTGATCTAAAAAGATGTGTAAAACATTATAGTTTACTTTTTTAATTTTTTTCCCGGTTTTTGAGAAAAGAAATAAAAAAACATTAAAAAAAACAATTTCGCATCGAGCTAGAGATTTAGATTTTTGATATTTTGTTAAGCATTTTTTTCCGGTCCGGATGGTGAAGAAACCATTTCTATACCAATTTTTTCCTGGTCAAAACTTATTTTTCTCCTACTATAAGACCAATTCACGAGTCGGAGACATGTTTTTTATAGTTTTTTTTTTAAAAGATAGTCTTTTTACTTGCATTTTTCGACCAATCAATGAGTCATACGACAATTTGGAAGGGTGGTTCAAACCCGGTAACACCCCCTGGATACGGCAGGGATTGTCCAAGATTAGTTCTTGACGAACTTTGTGCTCTGGATCTCGATATTATATCTCAGTCCCTAGTCGTTAAACCACTGTTGCTAAAATTCAACTTTGTAGTTAGGGGAACAAGAGGGTATATTCCCCCAGCATCTACTTCGAAGTAGTAATGCCACTCTGCTTTCTGTGAGAGCCCTATTCCTATGAGAGCCCCCTAATGTCACAACATCCCTGGCAAGATTCTTATGAGATCCCTGTTTCCAGCTGGCAAGATCCCCACCGACTGATGTCACGACACAACCTCACCTTTAAACGGTCAGATAGGATAATTAACGTCAGGATAGGATAATTCATGGATCCCTATGAGAGCCCTCTGAAGTCACGACACATCCTCGCCTTTAAACGGTCAGATAGGAAAATTAAAATGGGACTCCTATGAGGGCCCTCTGACGTCACGACACACCCGCAATCTCTTCTATGACACAGATAGCAGATTAACATGGGATTTTAAATAGACAGATATGGAAACTAATATGGGATTTTAAAAGTGCCCTGTTACGTTACAAAACACCCTCACCCATTTTTATCGATTCCGGTCACCCGTTCTATGAAAGGAAACACAATTGGCAAGACTCCGACGACACACCCCTCTGAAGTTACACGACACACTCCTTGCAATCGGTCAGGTCTAATATGGATGACAAATTTTACGTAACATAGCGTTAAGACCCACGGGGGAGCTCCCCGCTTGTAATGTAACGACAGCACACACCTTATGTGAGGTCACGTAATGACAGCGCAACCATCACTGTCACATAATACTTTTTGACATTACCAAGAACTTTCAAAGCGTTTTATCTTTCTTTTAACTTAATGACGGTGCACACTTTATGTAAGGTCAGCCAACAACTTACGTAATGACGGCGCACTTTTATGTAATAACGGCGCGCATAAATGTCACATAATACCTTTTTTGGCATTTTATTTTTCGCTCAAAACGCTAAAGCACTTCTTTTTTTATTCTTTAGTACTTTGTCCTCCATGGGACTCGAAAGGTCAATTTTCTTCTAATGGCAAAACGCTCCAAGCAATACGACGAAACTGTCATTGTAAATATTCTCTACTGGGGAAATGCTTTCAAGAAATAATACATTCCCGTGACGTCAAAAGACACACCTCTGTCTATTCCATGGCACTCCCAGGTGTTCCCTAGCAAGCGCCATTGTTTTCCCTCGAAAAATAGAGGCCCCATATAGGATTTTATTGATTTATTGTTTCAGTATTGGCAAGATTCCTACGGGAGCCCTGTTTCTAGCGGTCGACTGGCAAGATTCCCAGGTGTTTCAGTATTTCTTCAGTATTAAAAAGAGTTCAGCGTGTCAACATCAAAATGGAGTGTTATACATTATTGGATATTGAAGGCGTAAGCGAAATGGAACCTAGAGTGCCTAAAGTACCAGTGGAAGTTACGAGGGGTTGCCGACTATCCCTAGAATAGACCAAGATATAGAGATTCGTGGTGCTAATGACACTATATTCGCCCTTCTTTGGGGATTTCCTATGTAATGCCAGACAAATTTCAAATCAGTCTGAAAAAGTCTGCAGTGCGTTAACATGGATGAACATGCTGAGTTAGAAATATCCCTTTATTGCGACTGTTCTATATGTAAAGGACATTATCATAATTTCAGCCATTCTTATGAGCCTACAACATCATGTTTTGACATTGTGGGCTCTAGAATAGACGAGAAGAACCTGGAGGAAATGAGGAAAAGAATCTTGATTGATATGGAGAGAAATTTACACGGGGTACAAGTAAGGACGCATAAAACGAGGTTCGATATGACAGAAAAGGAAGAGGAAGATTGAAAGAAGAGACATAGAAAAGAGGACTGTCTCTACAGAGATACCTTAAAATATACTATAAAAGACAATGATTAAACCCCAAAGAAAAAGTGCATAATGCAAGATGTAACGGTAAATATTGTGATGAATATGGTCTAATAGATGAGAAAAGTGGCCCTTAAAGAGAGAACATTATATGGAATGGATTTTAAACATTGAAAATCGTTCTGGAAGAGCTCTCATATACCATTTTACGATAAATTTCATCATTGATATGATTGATAAGCTTTGTACCATAACCTTCGAATAAATTTGGTTTTACATATTAATTTTGTCTTACTCGATCAGCCTAGGGTATGGATACAAGTAGGGACATCTCTACATGAATAGCTTGGGATCAAATAGACCACCCCTTGCGGTTTTAAGCCCCCCCCCCCTTCGTCCATAACTCGCGCTGAGATCCCAATCAGTCCGAAGGGTTCTCCAACCTGTGGGTGGGTGGCGCTACAGGGGAGTTCGGTCAGTGTCTACTCGTTCCGGGGAGGGGATCCGGACTTCGGCTAGGCGACAAAAAGAGGTTAGAAACGGTCTTGCTCGGGATATTTAACGAGTAGCAATAATAGGGAATTAACATTGGAAGTCAGATATGTGGAGCTCCTAGTCCCTCGCACTTTTGCAATAGGGTCCCTGTTTCTAGTTGTTATAACGCAATTGTGTTTCCGTATTTTTATATGAGTAATCTGAGTGTGGACAGTATAATACACAAGTAGCAATAATAGGGGTTACCGAGGACGGCACACACGTGAGTGCTGCGTAACAAAGGCGCTCATCTTACGCAATGAAAGATAATGAGATAGCTTGGAAGATAAGTGGATCATCTTGCGAGAAGAGTCTGTACCCAAACCCTTAAAAAGTATAATTATGAGCCAGAGCGGAATGGCACTGTGACACTGTTTTCAAACACATCTGAGGGTGATTTTGCTTAAAGATACATTACCACTCGAGAAAATTTAAACAATTATTTATCATATTTTAGGAGTTGGACTCGGTATATTGGAAGAACCAGGAATTAGAGTTTAAATTGACTATAAATTACGAATCTAGTTAAACGAATCTTTAAAACAGGGCTACGGAGTTGGAGTTCTACGGCTGTACCCACCCCCCTCCTTAGCAATCCCTTCCTGGGGTGAAGTTTTTATATTAGAAGAGCATTTTTGGGTACTTTTGAGATATTTCCGTGAGCTGTTAAAGAAATACAGCGCGGGACTACAATACATATGATTCATTCCGTATTTTATCAATTTTGTTTTCTTGATATTATATTCCCACAGCTTAAAGTTAATTATACATTTTTGAAACGAATACGCCTCATACGGCATTTCTGTCTCTGACGAACTATTTTTGGTTAGGACTGTTGTTTCGTACCACAAATCTCCTGAAAACATCGCTTTACTGAGGGACAGAATTTTTTGGAAAAAAATTAATGTATATGTTAACTCTCATTTTATAGGACCACCTGCACCTTTAGAAACGATTGTGCAAGTGTAAGGCATTACTGCCACTGAAACTCGAGGCAATATTTTCTACGGTTTTGTCATGATTTCTCCAGATTGGTCTGGATTCTTTGGGTTGATCTTGATTTTTTTTTTGTAAATTTGTGAGGATTTCCACACAATACTTACGATATCTATTAATTCTTCCAGATTTCTATGTATTGGCTATAATTTTTATGAATTCGTAATGTTGTTCTATATATTAATCCAATTTTTATAGAACATTGGCCTTGATTTTTGAAGTTTGCTATTGATTTCTACACTTTGGTCCTGTTTTCTTTGGTTTGATCTAGATTTCTAAGGCCGGGCCCTAATTTCTACACTTTGCTCTTGATTTCTTATGACTTTGCCAGGGTTTCTTTGTTTTGGCGAGGATTTTCTAGACTTTGACAATGATTTCTAAACTTTGATCATGATTTCAATGGTATGGTTTTGATTTCTATGGTTTGGTCCGGAGTTGTAGGGCGGACTGTGTCTTGTAGATAAGAACATTATGATTTTTCAGGGAACACACTACCTTTCTTAGCTTTAATATTTCTTGGCGATAAGGCATAATCGGAGGTAAAAGAAGACTGAAGCTTATATTCTATACATGAGTCGCCTTTGTCTCATTTTACTTTGTAAGAACATCAGGGATTATGATTTTTTTTTCCTGGAACACCAACTTTCTTGGGTTTAATATTTCTGGACAATAAGGCATTTTCTAATAGCAGCAAGTTTTCCATCAAAGATAGCAAATTTCTCTTAGAAGTAATAATTTTTTTTGTTAATGCTGCCAAGTTTCTCTTAACACTAAAAATTTTCTCTTCGAAGTAACAACTTTTGTTTAATGCTAACAAACTTCTATTTAATTTAACAAACTTTTAAGAAAAACTTGCTACTCCTAGCGGAAAACTTGTTATCATAGACAAAAAATTTTTACTTCTAAGAGAAGTATCTTATCTTTGACAGAAAACTTGGTGTTATTAGGAAAAAATTCTTACTATTGTGAAAAACCTATTACTTCCAAGAGACATTTGATAGTATTAAGTAAAACTTTGTTAGTATTAACGAAAAAAGTTATTACTTCAAAGAGAAAATTTGTTAGTGTTAAGATAAACTTGCTTCTTGTAACGGAAAACTTGTTAGCATAGACAAAAAATTGTTACTTCAAAGAGAGATTTGTTATTTTTGACGGAAAACTTGCTGCTACTAGAAAAAAATTTGTTACTATTAAGAAAAAACCTGTTACCTCCATGATAAATTTGATAATATTAAGTAAAAGTTTGTTAGTATTAAAGAAAGAGTTCTGACTTCGAAGAAAAAGTTTGTTACTATTAAGATAAAGCTGTTACCTCCATGAGGAATTTGATTGTATTAAGTAAAAATTGGTTAGTGTTAGGGAAAAAAGTTGTTACTTCGAAGAGAAAATTTGTTACTGTTAAGAAAAAGTTTCTACTTCTAACAGAAAACTTGGTAGAAATGACGAAATAAGTTCTAACCCTGCATATATGCTTATCTAGGTAAATGATATTCACAGCCTGAAAACTGTTCATTTTGCTTTGTCCTTTCCGGTATAAGAAGACTCCAAAGTTATTGAATCACTGTAGAAATGGATTCATCACTGATCGAGTACAGAGCAGTGATCAAATTCCTCGTCACAGAAGGTTCTTCGGCTAGAGAAATCACAGATCGGTTGGCCAAGGTGTGCCAGAAAGATGCTCCCAAGTATTCCACGGTCACCAAATGGGCCGCAGAGTTCAAGCGGGGCCGTCAATCCCTGGAAGACGACCCAAGGTCGGGTCGACCTTCTGAAGTGACGAACCCGGAGGTCATCCAGCGTTTGGAAGACCTTGTCATGGCTGATCGTCGTTTAAAGGTCAAAGAAGTTGCAACCAAAGTTGGCATTTCTGAAGGGAGCGTTTTCAACATTCTTCACGACCATCTTCATCTCCCAAACGTGTCTGCCAGATGGGTGCCTCGAAATCTTCAAGTGCAAGATTGACAGCAGCGGATGCAGCTCAGTTCACAACTTTTCGAGCTCTACAGGAGAGACCCAGAAGACTTCCATTTGTGACTTGTGACTGGAGACGATACCTGGGTACACCACTGGGACCCTGAGAGCAAGATCGACTCCAAGCAGTGGAAACACAGTGACTCGCCACCTCCAAGGAAGTTTTGAACCCAGTCCTCTGTAGGCGAGGTGATGGCATCAGTCTTCTGGGATTCGAAAGGTCTCCTGCTAATCGACTACTTGCCCAGAAGGTCTACCATCACCGGTGCCTATTACTCAGATTTGATGGTTAAGTTGCGCCAGGCAATCAAGACAAAGAGGCGAGGAATGCTGACTCGTGGTGCTCTCCTTCTTCATGACAATGCACTGGTGCACAAGAGCCGCGTGGCACAACCCACAATCAATCAGATGGGCTTTGAACAGTTGGCTCACCAGCCCTAGAGTCCAGATCTGGCCCCAAGTGGCTTCCACTTGTTTCGTGCAAAGAAGTCCGACCTTCGTGAAAAGCGATTTGGTGACGATGAGGAGCTGATATCCACCGTGGATCAGTGGTTCAATTCCCAGTCACAAGACTTCTTCCATGCTGGAATTGCGGCACTTGAGCATCGGTGGTCTAAGTGCGTTGAAGTTAGGGGAGACTACAATGAAAAGTAGTGATGGTTATGTTTTTATAAAATAAAGTTTTGTATGCAGCTCTACGAACTTTTTGAACGCCCCTAAAAAGTTGTTACTATTAAGAAAAAGCTGTTACCTCCATGACAATTTGATCGTATTAAGTAAAATTTGTTAGTATTAAGGAAAAAGTTGTTACTTCTAAGAGAAAATTTGTTAGTGTTAAGAAAAAACTTGCTTCTTCAAATAGAAAACAGAAAAGTTGTTACTATTAAGAAAAAACCTGTTACCTCCAAGAGAAATTTGATAATATTAAGCAATAGTTTGTTTAGTATTAAAGAAAAAGTTGTAACTTCGAAGAGAAAATTTTGTTAGTGTTAAGAGAAAACTTGCTACTTGTAACAGATAACTTGGTAGCATTAACAAAAATTGTTACTCCTAAGAGAAATTTGTTATTTTTAACGGAACACTTGCGGCAATTAAAAAATGACTTATTTTAAAAAAAAAATTTAAACCCAAGAATGGTTAGTGTCCAGGAAAAAAATCATAATCCCTGACCTTCTTACAAAGCAAAAAGAGACAAGGGCGACTCATGTCTAGAATGTAAGTTTTACTCTTATTTTACCTCCGAAAATTGTTACTTATAAGAGAAACTTGTTATCTTTGCCGGAAAACTTACTGCTATCAAAAAAATTTCTTAATATTAAGAAAAAACCTGTTAACTGCAAGAGTAATTTGATAATATTAAGTAAAAGTTTGTTAGTTTTAAAAAAACGTTGTTTCTTCGAAGAGAAAAATTTGTTAGTGTTCAGAGAAACTTGCTACTTCTAACAGAAAACTTGGTAGCATTAACAAAAAAATGGTCACTTCCAAGAAAAAATTGTTATCTTCGACGGAAAAATTGCTGCTATTAGAAAATGCCTTCTTGTCAAGAAATACTAAATCCAAGAAAGTTTGGTGTTCCAGGAAAAACAAATCATAATTTCAGTTGTTCTTACAAAGCAAAAAGAGACAAAGGTGCCTCATGTATAGAATATAAGTTGAAGTCTTCTCTTACATCCAACTATGCCTTATCGCAATGAAATATTAAAGCCCAGAAAGACAGTATGTTCCATGAAAAATCATAATGTGCTTATCTACAAGACATAGTCAACCCTAAGACTCCGGACAGAACCTTAGAAATCAAGACCATACCATTGAAACCATGATCAAAGTGTAGAAATCATGGTCAACCTCTATAAAATCATTACCAAAATAAAGAAATCCTCACAAATTCATAAAAATCAAGAGTAAACTGTAGAAATCATGGTCAATCTCTAAAAAATCATTACCAAACAAAGAAACCCCGACAAATTCATAAGAAATCAAGACCAAAGTATCAGGGCCCGATCCTAGAAATCTAGATCAAACCACAGAAAACAGGACCAAAGTGTAGAAATCAATAGCAAACTTTAAAAATTAAGGCCAATCTCTAAAAAAATCTGATTAATATATAGAACTCCTTACGAATTCATAAAAATTATAGCCAATACATAGAAATCTGGAAGAACTAATATCTCTAAAAAATTATAATTAATATATCGAAACCCTTATGAATTCATAAACATCATAGCCAATACATAGAAATCTGGAAGAATTAATAGAAATCGTAGGTGTTGTGTGGAAATCCTCACAAATTAACAAGAAAATCAAGATCGGCCCAAAGAATCCAGACAAATCCGGAGACATAGTGACAAAACCGTAGAAAATATTGCCTCAAGTTTCAGTGGCAGAAATGCCGTAAACTTGCACATTTGTTTCTAAAGGTGCAGGTAGTCCTATAAAATGATAGTTAACATATACATTTATTCCGTCCCTCAGTAAAGCGATGTTTTCAGGAGATTTGTGGCATGAAACAACAATTCCTAACCAAAAAAAGCTCTTCAGAGACGGCAATGCCGTATGAGGCGTGTTCTTTTCTAAAATGTATCATTTACTTGAAGCTGGGGGAATAAAATATCAAGAAAAAAATTGATAAAATATGGAATTAAATCATATGTTGTAGTCCAGCGCTTTTTTTCGTTAATAGCTCGCGGAAATACCTCAAAAATGCCTAAAATTTTGCATCTAATATCAACCCTTCCCTCTGGAAGGGGTTTATAGGGGGGGGGGGCTGCAACCCTAAAACTCCAACTCCTTAGCCCTATTTTAAAGGTTCGTTTAACTAGATTTGTAATTTATAGTCAATTTCAACTCTAATTCCTGGCGTTTGCAATATATCGAGTCCAACTCCTAAATATGGTAAATAATTGTTTAAATTTCCTCGAGTGCTAACCTCTCCTTAGTCAAAATCACCCTCAGATGTGATCGAAAACAGTTTCCCAGTGCCATTTCGCTCTGGCTCATAAGCATACTTCTTAAGGGTTTGGGTACCTACTCTTCTCGCAAGATGATCCACTTATCTTCCAAGCTCTCGCATTAGGCTGTCATTGCGCAAGATGAGCGCCAGTATTATGCAGCACCCACGTTTTGTGCTCTGCTCAGTAACCCCTAATATTGGTACTTGTGTATTATACTGACCACACTCCAATTACTCATATAAAAATACTGAAACACAGTTGCGTCATAGCACCTAGAAACAGGGACTGCATTTCACAGGTGCGAGGGGCTAGGATCTCCACTTATCTGACTTCCAATGTCAGTTCCCTAATTTTTACTTGTCAAATATCCCGAGTAAGACCATTTTCAACCTCCTTTTGTCACCTTGCCAAAGTCCGGATCCCCTCCCTGTAACGAGTAGACACTGACCGAACTCCCCTGCAGTGCCATCCATCCACAGGCTGGAGAACCCTTCAGACCGATCGGGATCTCAGCGCGAATTATGGACGACAGGTAGGTGGTTAACACCGCAAGGGGTGGTCTATTCGATCCCAAACTATTCATGTCGAGAAGTCTGTATTTGTCTCCTTACCCTAGGTTTATCAAGTAAGACCAAATTAATATGTGAAAACAAATTTTTCGTAAGATTATGATACAAAACTTATCAATCGTATCAATAAAGAGATTTATCGTCAAATGGTATATGAAAGCTCTTCCAGAACGATTTTTAATGTTTAAAATCCATTCCATATAATAATATCCAATGTTTTCTCTTGAATGGCCACTTTTTCTTTTCTCTTAAATCATATTCATCACAATATTGGCCGTTACATCTTGCATTATGCACATTTTTCTTTGAGTATTCATCATTGTCTTTTATAGTATATTTTGAGGTATCTCTGTAGAGACAGCCCTCTTTTCAATGTCTCTCCTTTCGATCTTCCTCTTCCTTTTCTGTCATATCGAACCTCATTTTATGCGTCTTTAATTATACCCCATATAAATTTCTCTCCATATCAATCAAAATTCTTGTCCTCATTTCCTTTAGATTCTTCTTGGCTATTCCAGAGTCCACAATATCTAAACATGAAGTAGTAGGCTCATAAGAATAGCTGAAATTATGAAGTGAAATTATAATATAGATTGGCTGAAATTATAATATAAAACAGTCGGAATAAAGGATATTTCAACTCACATGTTAATGCCGTGCTAACGCACTGCAGACTTTTTGAGCCAGATCCGAAGTTGGTCTGGGTTACATAGGAAATCCCCAAAGAAGGGCTAGTATAGTGTCATTAGCAACACTAATCTCTATATTTTGTCCTATTCTAGGTTTAGTCGGCTACCCCTTATATCTTCCACTGCTACTTTAGGCACTCTAGGCTCCATTTCGCTAAAGCCTTCAATATCCAATAATGTATAACCATCCATTTCGATGTTGACATGCTGAACTCTTTTAATAGTGAAGAAGACTGAAACACCTTGGAATTCTGGAAATCTTGCCATCTGACCACTAGAAACATGGCTCCACTAGAAATCCTGTCAATACTGAAACAATAAATCAATAGGCTCTTATATGGTTTTTTTCCGAGGAAAAACAACGGCGCTTTGCAGGGAACACCTGGGAGTGTCATGGAATAGACAGAGGTTTGTCTTGTGACGTCAAGGGAATGTGTTGTTTCTTATAATTATTTCCCTAATACAGAATATTGGCAATTGTAATTTAGTCGCGTTGCTTGGAGCGCTTGTTTTTTTTTATAACACGCACACTGGGATAGATATATACAGAGATAAGAGAGAGAGAGAGAGAAGATACAATTTTTCTCACGTAATCACGAAGAGAGGCGACTGGTTCCATGACTACATCAGCTTCTTGGAATGGGACTATAGCTTGCATGTTGGGTGTGGCAGCTGACCAGTTGACTGTTGGCTGGTGTATGATGGGTCCGGATGGTTGTGGCATCTTCTTGTGGCTGTTTGGGTGTGGCAGCTGGACAGTTGGCTGACCAATGACCACACTGTGTAACAGGTGGTCTATTTGAAATGACCACTGGAGTCGCTTTGACCCTCCTTGTCTTCTTAACAGGTAGGGGGAGCTCTGGGAAATCCTAAAAAAAATAGTTTGTTTTTCATGAAAAAATATTGAAAGAGAACCATCAGTCCTCATCAATAGTATGTACAAGAATATATTTTAAAATTTAAGTCAAAGTGTCATTCCATTTTTCTGATATGATTTAGAGATGTAAGAAAAAAGTGTAAAAAAATGGTCACTACAAACTTTATTTTTTCTAATAGTAAAAGTCGCGACGACACATATCTATATCATTCCCATTTTGAAGTTGGAAAATATTAAATGTGAATTTCTTATGTTTTAAAGTATATTTCATGTCATTCCTAAGAGATGTAAAAAAAGTTGAAAAAAATGTCAAAAAAAGAAAAAAAGAGAAAAAAAATGGTTACTACAAACATTATTTTTATAATAGTAAAAGTCGCGACACACATATCTATATCATTCCCATTTTGAAGTTGGAAAGTATTAAATGTGAATGTTTTAAGTATGTTTCATGACATTCTAAGAGATGTAAAAAAAGTTGATAAAAAACTTAAAAAAACTAAAAAAAGTTGGAGGGGGGGGGGTTGAGAGTGGGAAGAGAGGGGGGGTTTGAGGGAGGGTGGAGGGGGGAAGGTTGGAGGGGGGTGAAGGGATGTGGCATAGTGGGGGGTGGGGAACTTTGGGCCAGAATAAAAGAAAGGTATGATTGACCTCATGTACTAAGCTCGCAAGCCATTTAAATGCAGTGTTTACATACTTTTTTTGTTTGGATATTGCTCTTTACCGACCTCTGAAGATCCAGGCTCAAAATATTTAACAATTCGTTAACTATAATGGGGACTGTATAAACCCGATAAATTACATTAGAATTAATTTCTTTACCCACTAAGAATATAAATGAATAATTTACTTCTTGCGTGTAGCTTTCATCAATATTCCTTTTGTTAGAATGCATGGTATCATTTCAAATTCCAATTTTGACTGGTAAAATAACTCATCTTCAGAGTTTTTATACCCGCCTAAAATATTGCTTAACAGACAGAATTTCATAGCCATTAACTCATTCAACCATACCATGAAAACAACCATCGTTGTATGCATGATATGTGAACAGCCATGACTCTATCAGAAACATGAAATTTAATACAAAATCGTTGTACTGTGGACTGCACGAATTTTCATGGTATGCTGATTATAATTACAACATAAAAAAACAACCAAAGATATGACCTTTTTTAGGCGTGGTGATTTCTATCTGTCTGCTACCTTTATTTGACACAGTAATGTCGTACCTGTCTTCTACCTTTAATTGACACAGTAATGTCCTACCTGTCTTCTACCTCTCATTGAGACAGTAATGTCCTATCTGTCTTCTACCTATCATTGAGATAGTAATCTCGTACCACACCTGCTCTCTATCATTAATACAGTAATCTCCTACCTCCCCGCTCTCTATCATTAATACAGTAATCTCCTACCACCCCGCTCTCTTAGATTGACCTATCACTACTGTTAGAATAGCAATGTCCGATTCTGGACCTGACTTCCTTTTACAAAAAATACTGTTCAGGATATAATTTTCAAATTCAGTTTAATATCAAATTAGGCAAGGATGGAATTGTTCAGAGGGAATTTACAGGGGAATTGCTCGAAGAGAATTACGAGAGGGGGTGTATTTTACATGGAGGAATTTTCCACGGAGGAGTTTTCCGAGAGGGGAGGGAATTTTTCATGAAGGGTAAGCCAGGTTTGCTGGTATAATTTGAAAAACGATCAAAAATTAATTAAAAAATCAAATGAAAGTAAGGAGCAACATTAAAACTCAAAACGAACGGAAATTATTCTATATATTAGGGGGGTCGTCCCCCTCTAGCCCCTTCCAATAATTTGAAGAAAAAAGGCCCATGGCCCATGGCTCTTGACTATTCGGATGGAGACGCCTCTTACCCCCCCCCCCCCCCCGATAAAATACGGGAGCTACGCCCCTGCTAATCAAGATAGAATAGAAATGGCCGATTCTGGATCTGACTTCCTGTTACTAAAAATTACTGTTTGGGATACAATTTTTTTAATTGAAGTGTAAAGGTCATCATAGGCTGTAGGGGGGTTTGAGGGAGTTGTAGGTCCACTTTTGTTTGTGGTTATTTACGTTCGTATTAGGTTTTATTTACTTATTCATTTTCAGGTAGTGTTTGTTTTAGGTTTCATTTCTTCATTAATAGTAATATTTATTTTTCTAAGTATGATCTATTATATGACTTTATTTCAGTTCTTTTTACGTTTTAATATGGCTCTTTAGTTTTCTGTGAAACTTTAGTTTAGAGTGACATTTTTTTTAAAATAGGTTTTGAAAAGGACAAAGGAATAACTGATATGTTTTAAGATTCTTTCTGCAAGAACTAAAACTTATCGAAAGAGGAAATCAATTTTTTTGGACATGAAGAAAATCAGAAAAAGTAAAAGCAAAAAAGGAATACATCTTATCAGATACCGTCAATTAAATAAATTTACATACTAATTTCATTTATTTATTTAGTATCCCTCTGGAATTTGCAGTTCCGATTATAGCCAAATTATCTTTGGTTGTTAGTCTTTTTACTTTTCTTTCTTAAGAGACAAATTTTTATGTGTGTTGAGACACATTTTCCCTGGGCTAGGACTATGCCAAATATAAATTTAAACCAAATATTTCAGCAAAAAAAAGTTAATTTTATTGTCTAGACCTGCATTCTACCATAAAACTAGATTACGCTTTGACAAATAGAATTTCAGGCTTGATGAAAATAGACAGAAAACACACCAAAAACTGGCAGAAACCAGAAGCTAGTACCCCCTGACATTTTTATCAATTTAGGGTGAATCGTCATAGTTCATAAATTCTTAAAAACCGAGTTTCCGGCTCGCCTGATTTATCATTGGTTTTTGTGATTTTTGACATTACCGCTGATTTTCTTCCGTTTGTTATTACTTGTGTTTTTTTTTTATTAATTGAAAAAAAAAACTTGAAATATAAGTAAAGAGTAATATAGAAACCTATGAAGTGCCAAAACAAAGTTATGTAATAAGGCAGACTTAAGATGAATCCAAAACAGCGGAACGGCCACCCTCCCCCCCCCCCACAGTATGGCATGCCCATCTTCGTGGAGATGGCATATCTTATGACTAATGTTTCATTTTCGTTTTAACCTGTAACACAGAAAAAAAGACCAGAACACCAGTAGATTTTAAAGGGAAAAATATAACAGTCTTCCATTAGATCTTGACCTGTCAAGACGTCTTGTTTTGAAATAAATGACGCTTGTGATTTTTAAGTGAAGACGCGAGATCAGCCTTGTGAACTTTTCTTTAGCAAGTACCAGTGCTAATCCTGGCTTAGGCGACCAGGTTTTAGTTGAAGATATAGTTTCCAATTCAAGGTCTGTCTTGTTTTTATTCCTTAGCCTAGAATGTCCCATCCTTGTAATGAATGCTACAGAAAATGTGGAACTGGGTCTTTCCAGTGTTCTAAGTGCAATGCTTGGTTGCACCCTGCTTGTGCTGGCATAACAAAAAGTAATCGCCTTAAAACCCTAATTGGTTATGCGTTCAATGCCGTGCGTCGATGGTTGAAAATGACGTGATTAATACCATTGATAATAAACCAGAAGTGGTTCAACCAATCGAGGCTGTAAATTCCCCTGTTATTTCGGATGAAGAAAATTCATCTATCTCCAACGAAAATCACTTGAAATGATCGTTCGAAGTGGTATTACAAATTCCCCTACTATACCTTGTGCTTCGAGTAATATCAACAATAGTTCTGATGGATCGATTGATTCTACAAAAATAACCACAGCCCATCATTCCCAAATTTCCCCCCAAATCTATGGTTCCAGTAAAGGTGAATTGGCAAGCATTGCAGAAACGGCTAGTGTCTTCGAGCCCCATACCTGTGAAGATTGCATAAAAAAAGACGCGGAAATCGTCAATCTCAGGAAACGGATTACTAATCTTGAATTTCTTTATGATAGTTTATCCGATCTTTATGAACGTCAGAAAAGTGATCTTTTCAAGGACAATGAGATCAAAATGTTAAAAGTCGGTTTTCAGCTAGCAATTGTTGATGCTATACATGCATTAAAATCCCCTACATCGCCCAGTGTTTCTCCTTCAGCTGATACTTCTAATTCAAATATGCATTATCCAAATTCTTCAAGTTGCGTAAAAACTGTAAAACCATTTGAATCTGAAAACGTCACTATATGTAATCAAGCAAGTGCTAGTGAACTTCCTTCGCCAGAATTTTTTCAAGGGATTAAAAAGGTTACGCAAACTAATCCTTCTGACCTTGTTTTAACTGAAGATAATTTATTCTTGAAATCCAGTGGTAATGACACATCTTTAAAGATTGACAATGATGTTGAACTTACAAGCGGTAATTATCACCCAATGCAATCATATATTCAAAAAAATGAGTTCAGTGATCTTAAGTGTAATCAACTGAAAGTGTGCTTTAGTTTTTTAAACAGTAGATGTATGTCTAGTAATTGTAAATATCTACACATTTGTAAGTTTCATGTTTTTAGCCGTTGTATGAATAATTTTTGCAATACCCCCATGTTGATATCTGCAAACGCTTTTCAAGTGGAAGATGCTTTGGCTGTGCAAAACATCATATCAAATTGCCCATTAAGAGTCGTAGTAGGTTCCACAAAACTGGGCCACAAAACCAACGTTTTTTAGGGCGACGCCGAAAGTATTCACGACCCCCCCCCCCCCTCCCCTAAGTCGTGTTCCATTCAACTTTCAGTCTTATCCCCCTGCATACCCGATACAGCGCAGTATACCTCAGGAACCCATCCCTCGAAACAATCCTCCGCCCCATGTACTTACGCCTGCCCAGTCAGTCCAACCCCCACAATCACTTTACTCAATTCGGACCATCCCCAAACCCCCCCTTACTCATTTTCCTCCCAAAAATCCCCTTCCTTTCGACTCCGTTCTTCTCCGTGCGTCCAAGAAGTTACCGACCGGTTCTGGACTCCACCCGTTATTTGCCGAAACAAACCCAACCCCTCCCCTCTCAGACACCCCCCACCTTACTTCCCTCCCTCAGCATCATCTTGCCCCCCCCCCCCCAACCCCATATAAAGATCACTCCCAATTTGACTTATTCCCAGATCACCAGGAAACCTTTCTCCCTTCCCTTGCACTTTATCCCCCCTGGCTACCCTGCCAGTATAAATCTGGTTTAAGAGTAAGCAGGCAGAATGATCCACAGGTAACACATCCATGCAAAATTTCTAAAACTTCAAATAGTAAGACGAATTCCACCGCAGTTTCCATCCCAACTTAATAATATTTCCCATAATATGTTCGCTGTCCTCCTTTTCTCTCAGCCCGGTCCAGTCCCGCCTTTTAATAATGCCTCAAAACCACACCCTTACCCACAGCACCCTTCTCATAAACTTCAACCCCAAATAACTCCATCCCGAATTGAAAAAAAATCCCAATACCCAAATCGGTTTAAATTTCCAACTTTCCTACTTACCAATGCTGAGAGCCTGAATTTTGACAAAATTACCGAACTCGAGGGTATCTCTGAAATTCATAACGATAATATTATTGCTGTGACAGAGGTTCAGTCCACAGAACCCAGATTTCCTAAAAATTAAGCAATTATACTCAGTTTATAAACACTTCGCCCTCCCGACCACCCTCTCGGGAAAAAAGGGGGTGGTATATTATTTTTTGTCCGAGATAACCTCCAACCTAAACTCATCCCCACCCCCAACTTATCAGATTATGATGAAATTCTATGGCTGAGCCTTCGACCGAAAGTACTTCCCCGCCCTTTCAATTTAATTGTAACCGCCCTCTTTTATCATTCCCCTAACCAATGTATTGACCAGAAACGCAAATTTATCCAACAATTTCTTATAAGTGCTGACTTTGTGTTATCAAAGTATCCGAACGCTGGTATTTGCTTACTTGGTGATGCGAATGACCTGAGGATAGACTCTATCTGCACCTCTCTTAATATTAAACAACTGGTTAAAATATCTACAACAAAAGGTAACACCTCTCTGGATGTTATTTGTTCAAACATGAGTAAGTTTTTATAACTCCCCGCAAGCACTGCCACCACTAGGAGGCAGTTACCACTATTGTCTTCTTTTTTCTCCCTCCTCAGCCATTGAACATTCCTTTACTACCTCCATTGGGGTTTGCCGTCCCCTCAGTGACGCAGGACTTTTTTCTTTTGGATCATGGCTGACCAGTGAAAGTTGGTCAGACCTTTATAATTCTAATAACCTTGATGACAAAATTTTGATTTTTCACAAAAAACTAATTGATTCCTATTCATTATGTTTCCCGGAAAAAAAAATCAGAAAGTGCTCCAGTGATAAACCTTACATAAATAATTACATAAAAACATTAATTCGTACGAAAATAAGCTTATTTAAGAGGGGTAATTTAGCTGAAGCAAATAAGTTAAGAAAGGAATTAAAAAGTCAAATTAGAAAAGCTGCCCGAGCCTATTATAAAAATAAAATTAAAGACTTGTGCCATGATAAACCAAAGAACTGGTACTCTGAAATTAAAAAACTTACCGGCAAGAGTCAAGAACAACTAAATTTTAATTTAAATGAACCTCCAAAGACCACAGCTAATAACCTAAATAAGTTTTTGGCTTCTATTGTCCAGAGTCTCCCGCCACTATCTTACGAATTTCCAGATATTCCTGTTCCTTTTTCACTCCCACATATTTCTCCACTTGATGTTGTAAAAAAATTGAAAAACTAAAACGATCAAGCATTTGCCCTTTAGATATTCCTGTTCCTCTGATTAAAGCTTTCAGTGATTACCTCTCAAAACCCCTATCCACCCTGTTTAATGAAATTACCAAATCTGGACAGTTCCCTCAATATTGGAAACAAGGCTTTATTACCCCAATTAAAAAGAAAAATGGGAAGCCTGGTTTTGATGGCATTCGTCCTATTACCCTCACCTCGATTTTTTCAAAATTGTATGAAAGTTTTCTCGCAGACTGGCTTAAGATGAAAGTCCTCCCCCTCATTGATCTTAGACAGTTTGGTAATCTTAAATCCACGTCAACCTCTCATTACCTGATCCATCTTGTTGATACCATGGGTAAATTACTTGAAAACCAAACACTTGGCTTAATCTAATTTCTATTGATCTTCAAAAAGCCTTTGATTTGATTAACCACAATTTACTCATACATAAACTTATAAATGAATTCCACATTGAAACTTTCCTTGTTAAGCTCGTTGCCTCTTTTCTTTCTAATAGATCTCAAGCAGTTAAATATACAAATTGTTTCTCAGATCATCTCCCCATATTTAATGGCATTCCTCAGGGGACTATTCTAGGCCCTCTCCTTTTTTCACTTATGATTAATAGCCTTTCAACCCTTTATGACAATAGATGGAAATTTGTTGATGACTTGACAGTTTTAGAGATATGTCATAAAAAACATCTTTAGCAACCCAATGGGCATACTCCAAGATATTGCCTGTGAGGCCTCTTCCCTTGACATGACTGTTAACCCTTCTAAATCCGCAATAGTCTCAGTAAGTTTCCTTAAATCCCCTCCCCTTTTTCTTGCTCCTATACCTCCTGAAACCTCTGTCACATCTCTTAAACTCCTTGGTGTTACAATTTCTTCTAATTTGAAATGGGAGGCCCATATAAATAATATCCTACGACAAGCAAAACTCCTCGCTTTCCCTCCTTAAACTTTTAAATAAATTCAGTTGCCCCCAATCACATTTACTACAAGTATACATTTCTTTTGTGCGTCCCATATTAGAGTACGCTTGTCCTGTGTGGCACCCTGGCCTCTCTAATGAAGCAACACGAAAAATTGAAAATGTCCAAAAGAGAGCTCTAAAAATTATTTTTAAAGAGGGCAAGATACCGTATTTGTATTTGTTAAATATTTCAAACCTAGAGACCCTCGAGAGACGAAGAAATAATTTGTTCCTCCGTTTTGCAAAAAATGCCATAACAAACCCTCGGACGGCAAGTATTTTCCCCAAATGTCACTCCCCATCCAGATTACGGCCGCCTCGAGCTGTTTCTGATCCTATCCCTGTTTTGTCCCCCATTCACTGCGTTACTTCGAGATATGAAAAAACTTTTGTCCCCTTTATTACAGGAAAATTGAATAAAATGTCCCAGTAGTTTTCTTTTTTTTTACTTTCTTATCTTTATCTTATCTTTAGCTATAACTGACACAATTAATAGTTTCTAATTTGTACCTAACCAATTTCTTGTATTGCCAGTGTAGCAAGTGTTTCATAAATTTTTATTTTAATGTCATGTTCGAACTTATTTTTTACTTCATATTTTTATCTTTTACCTGACCTCAGAATTTTGATCTTTTTATTTGACTTGATTTGTGTGTTATTGTCTGTTATTTGACTCAGAATGCGAATTCGGCCTTCAAAGGCTAGTGATAGTTCATTTTTGGAATAAATCTTATCTTATCTTATACTTGTGAATTTCAATTTAGTTTTACTCTTTGCAAAGGGCACCTGATGTCGTAAATACTTTTCCTTTTAAACTATTTTTCTTTCTTATGCAAAAGTATAGACATAAAATGCTTAAATAAATTTGTAAACGTTATATCAATATAAATTATATTGATGTTGTATCTATTTCAATATGTTAAACCCATTTTTAATTTTCCAATTTTCAAACATATGTAAAAAACAATCCTAGAAAGTTCCGGTATTAGTTTCTGTCGAACATATAAATTTTACTAAAGAAAAACAAAATTCAAATATTCTTTTTTTTACATCAAAATCTTACAAAAACTTACAAAAGCCTCACGATGTTTTTGTGGTGGTTTTGTCTCTTTTTAATTAATTTTTATATCAATATATTGATATAACATTTAATTTTTAAATGTATATGTCATATTGATGTTGTGTCTATCTCGGTATCAACAGTTTCCGATTTCCGACTATATGTAACAAAAAAAATCCCAGAAAGTTCAGGCAAAAGTTCTGTCACATGTTTTAATTTTACAATGAAAAAAAGTGCTCAAATATACTTTATTTATACTGAAGATCCAGTGATACACAAAAAACACCAGAACGTTAAAAGGGAAAATTTTTCTTTTATTCATTAAAGGAACAAATAATTATGAGAAAAAAGTATATTTTTGAATTTCAATTTAGTTTTACTCTATGAAAAGGGTAGCCTACTTGCTTTCATAACTATTTTTCATTTTTTCCTATGTTCCCATCTTATGCGAAAGTATACACATTTGATGCTCAAATCAATTTTTAATATATCAATATATGTTACTGTTATACTGATGCTCTATCTATTTTATGTTAAACCATTTGTTTCAAATTTTCAAACATGCGTAAAACAATCCAAGAAAGTTTCGGCATTAGTTCTGTCGAATATATAAATTTTACAGAGGAAACAACAATGTTCAATATAATTTGTTTACAGCAAAGATCAAATGATATTTTAACCATAAGGGAGTTTAGGGGACAAAAGCCTCACACTCTTATTGTGGTAATTTTGTTTCGTTTTAAGTGGATTTTTGTATCAATATATTGATGTAACGTTAAATTTCAGACGTATCAATATATATTATATAATGTTGTGTAAACATGTCATATCAAAAATTTCTATTTTCAAATATATGTAAAATAAATCCTAGAAACAGTGACGTGATTTCGTCCAAAATCCTGGCGGGGGGGGGGGGGGCAAATTTAGAGTCAATTTTCCCAAATCAAGTGAAGATGGCAGTGAAAACTGAAAAATGAGCCATATAGTACCATAAAGGTAAAGACAAAAGAAAGAAAACCGACCCATTTTCTGTGGATGCTTGAATTATGCAGACTTATCTTAGGTTTGACAAGATTTTTGAAAAAAATTAATTTCAGCTGAGGGGCAAACAGGGGGTCTGGAGGGAGGCAAACCAAGGTCTGGGAGCGGCAGTTGCCCGCTGACCCATAGTAAACTACGCCCCCTGTCTAGAAAGCTCCAGCAGAAGTTGTGTCACATATTTTAATTTTACAATAAAAGAAAAAGTGTTCAAATATACTTTGTTTAGAGTGGAGAACAATACTTTAGCCATATAGGGTTTTTAGGGGCAAAAACCTCACTCTTATTGTGGTAATTTTGTCTCGTTTTAAATTAAACACAAGAAATTCAAAAACCCATCAGAAGCGTAGGCAATTTGTAAAATTGTCCGCCGTGAACCATTGGCGTTTTAAGAGTTCAAAAACTATGAGTTGTCCGAAAATTGTTGTACTGAAATAAGCAGCAAATTACATAAAAGCCAAAAAAAAAATCCTACAATGTTTTTAAAATTTTGGATCCGAAATCTAAAACCCAGCAAGGCTAACACGTATGGGGTGGGAGTGTTTACAGGCAGGGCACTATTGCCCATATTTCTCCATAATTTTAACATACCTTGCCTAGTATTAGGACTTTTTGCTTTCAAATATGCCTCTCTTCTGCTATGATTTAGAACCTTTTGCACGGGCCAAAGGTAGTGGGTATGAGCTAATTGGACGTGGAAACACCAGCTAATGATTTACAAGCAGCTAATTTTGTCAAAGTGGCTAAGTTGTCTGTAAAAGGAGTATTCAAAGGACAGCACTTTGGGTTGAAGTAAATGAAGTGGTTTAATTTTTTTGCATGTGCATGGAGTCAACAAGAAATGCTCCAAGTAAAATCGTGCCTTCTTTCTGTTTAGCATACATTGCACAGGCAGAGGCACCTTAGAGGTAAAGAGGACAGAGGGGGCGCATGTCCCGGGTGCAGAAATTTTAGGGGCGCAAACTTCCAAATAAATAATCTAACGGTTACAATCTTTTCGTAATTTTGAAATTTATTTTTATTGAAATAAAATAGAGGGTCCAGTTGGAAAAAATTTGATAATAAATGAAAATATTGTCAAAATTTGACTTGAAATTTTTTGGGAGGCAGGAGGGGGCGTCAATCAAGATTTTGCCCCGGGCGCTAGAGAGGCCAAAATCGTCACTACGTACAGGAGGCACCATTTTAAGTCCTTTAAATCAATATTTTGGTTGGAGTAAAGGCTCAAGATTGGCGAATCCTAGATTTTACCGCTAAATATGAGATTTACCAAATCAAAGTTGCAGGAGTCTCAAAAATATTGTTAAATGATTTTACTTTGGAATTTGCTCAAAGTATTTCGGGTAGACTACCATTTGCCAGCACTAGCTGCAAAAACTAGAAATTAGTTTTCTGGTTTGCCCAACCTTTCTACCGGAGTGTCAATTGGGGGACTAGGGGGAATTTGACATTTTCCCTTATTTTTCGGCTTCCCAATATTGAAAAATTATCTTTGGGTATATTCATTGAAAAATACATTTTTCCTTCCCCCCAAGAAAAGATATTTTCGTGATTTGACGTCATTGTTCTCCACACACCTCTCTAAATAGCGTTCACATTCAGGTATAGCTCAACTTCAACGCCTACATTAGTACAGAAATCTGTGTCCAGCAGTCACCTCCAGCTCTTTAAGCGAAATTCAGGCCTTTGCATTGATCACACGTCTAGTTCTAGAATCTAGAGCTCTAGGTCTAGGATCGCAAAAATTCAAAGAAGAAACTTTTTTTGTCATTATAGTTATCCATGGTGACAAAAATGTCATAGTTATCCATGGTGGCATTAGGAGTAGGAAGGGCGTAATGACTCCCGGGCTACACCACTGCTGCCATCTACAATTGAGTCTAACGCCGACAGGATATAATTTATTCAAGGATTATCGATCGAGTCTAATGGGGTCAAGGTCAAGTTGATTTGTTGTTGTTCGTCTAGGTGTAATGACTCCAGGGGGAAGTTTGCACATGCGCATTAACGGGAGGAGATGTATTGATCTAGGACAAGAGGGGAAGTGGATTTCTGAGAAATTGATTTGTATAATCGGTGGGGAATGTATTGATCCGCGAAAGGGGAATTAAAGAAACAAATATGGCTTCTTTGGTCTTTAGTTCTGAGGGATAAATGGTCTTAAGTGACAGATAATTTAATATTCTATTTTTAAATATGGCTTCTCTGGTCTTTAGGGTCAGGAATTAGAAATTACATCACTTGTTATCTTGGAATTATGCGGGAGTCTAAAGAGATAGAAAAATCCTTTTTTAAATACGGCTTCTCTGATCTTTAAGTCAGAGAGATAAATTGATATTCTATCGAAACCTTAATAGTGTAGCTAGGAACACCTATGAGAGGAAGAGATTAACGCGGGAATTTTTTCCTGGGAATTTCAAAATGTGACAGCGCAGGGATGCCAAAACAAAAGGAACACGCAGAAATTACGTTTAGAGATTATTTGGGCGAAACCGTTTGAGACATTTTAGAAGATGATTTGGGCGCAACCGTTTGAGACATTTTAGAAGATGATTTGGGCGAAACCGTTGAGACATTTTAGAAGATGATTTAGGCGAAACCGTTTGAGTCATTTTAGAAGATGATTTGGGCGAAACAGTTTGAGACGTTTTAAAGATGATTTTAGAAGATGATTTAGAAGATGATTTGGGGTGAAACTCTGTGGTCGTTATAATACACAAGTTCCATTTGAACAATGTTGTGAGGTCCCCTACCCAACTTTGTGAGGTACTCATACCCCAACCCCAAAGCCCCCCCCCTCCCCAACCCGATAAGGCCCAAAGGCCCCCCGGGCCCCTTAAAGCCCCAAATTCCCCCGGACCATCAAATGCCCCCGGCCCCCAAAGCTCCAAAGGGCCCCCCAACTTTTTTGTCCCCCCATTTTTTTAATACTTTTTTATTTGCGCATTTTGAGACACAAAAGGGCCCCATCCCCCAACTTTTTGGCTCCCCCTCCCACCATTAGTATTTTGTTGTGGTTTACCGTGTCACAGTTACATTCTCTTGATGTTTCAAAGTTCATTTTGAATTTCGTTCGTTGAAATGCAAGAGTTGGAATATTTCAGTAGTGTTTTGTCGTTGTTTACCCTGTCATAGTTACATTCTCTTGATTTTTCAAAGTTCATTTTGGATTTTTTTCGTTTGAATGCAAGAGTTGGAATATTTCAGTAGTGTTTTGTCGTGGTTTACCCTGTCATAGTTACATTCTCTTCATTTTTCAAAGTTCATTTTGAATCTCTTTCGTTGAAATGCAAGAGTTGGAATATTTCAGTAGTTTTTTTGTCGTGATTTACCTTGTCACAGTTACATTCTCTTGATTTTCTAAAGTTTATTTTGAAATTCTTTCGTTGAAATGCAAGAGTCAGAATATTTCAGTAGTGTTTTGTCGTGGTTTACCTTGTCACACTTACATTCTCTTGATTTTTCAAAGTTCATTTTGGATTTCTTTCGTAGAAATGCAAGAGTTCGAATATTTCAGTAGTGTTTTGTCTTGCTTTACCTTGTCACACTTAAATTCTCTTGATTTTTCAAAGTTCATTTGGATTTCTTTCGTTGAAATGCAAGAGTTGGAATATTTCAGTAGTGTTTTGTCGTGGTTTACCTTGTAACAGTTACATTCTCTTGATTTTTCAAAGTTCATTTGGATTTCTTTCGTTGAAATGCAAGAGTTGGAATATTTCAGTAGTGTTTTGTTGTGCTTTACCTTGTAACAGTTACATTCTCTTGATTTTTCAAAGTTCATTTTGGCATTTCTTTCGTAGAAATGCAAGAGTTGGAATATTTCAGTGGTGTTTTGTCATGATTTACCTTGTCACAGTTACATTCTCTTGATTTTTCAAAGTTCATTTTGGATTTCTTTCGTTGAAATGCAAGAGTTGGAATATTTCAGTAGTGTTTTGTCGTGGTTTACCTTGTAACAGTTACATTCTCTTGATTTTTCAAAGTTCATTTTGGATTTCTTTCGTTGAAATGCAAGAGTTGGAATATTTCAGTAGTGTTTTGTCGTGGTTGACCTTGTCACAGTTACATTCTCTTGATTTTTCAAAGTTTATTTTGGATTTCTTTCGTTGAAATGCAAGAGTTGGAATATTTCAGTAGTGTTTTGTTGTGCTTTACCTTGTCACAGTCTACATTCTCTTGATTTTTCAAAGTTCATTTTGGATTTCTTTCGTTGAAATGCAAGAGTTGGAATATTTCAGTAGTGTTTTGTCGTGGTTTACCTTGTCACACTTACATTCTCTTGATTTTTCAAAGTTCATTTTGGATTTCTTTCATTGAAATGCAAGAGTTGGAATTTTCAGTAGTGTTTTGTCGTGGTTTACCTTGTCACAGTTACATTCTCTTGATTTTTCAAAGTTCATTTTGGATTTCTTTCGTTGAAATGCAAGAGTTGGAATATTTCAGTAGTGTTTTGTTGTGGTTTACCTTGTCACAGTTACATTCTCTTGATTTTTCAAAGTTCATTTTGGATTTCTTTCGTTGAAATGCAAGAGTTGGAATATTTCAGTAGTGTTTTGTCGTGGTTTACCTTGTCACAGTTACATTCTCTTGATTTTTCAAAGTTCATTTTGGATTTCTTTCGTTGAAATGCAAGAGTTGGAATATTTCAGTAGTGTTTTGTCGTGGTTTACCTTGTCACACTTACATTCTCTTGATTTTTCAAAGTTCATTTTGGATTTCTTTCATTGAAATGCAAGAGTTGGAATATTTTCAGTAGTGTTTTGTCGTGGTTTACCTTGTCACAGTTACATTCTCTTGATTTTTCAAAGTTCATTTTGGATTTCTTTCGTTGAAATGCAAGAGTTGGAATATTTCATTAGTGTTTTGTTGTGGTTTACCTTGTCACAGTTACATTCTCTTGATTTTTCAAAGTTCATTTTGGATTTCTTTCGTTGAAATGCAAGAGTTGGAATATTTCAGTAGTGTTTTGTCCTGGTTTACCTTGTCACAGTTACATTCTCTTGATTTTTCAAAGTTCATTTTGGATTTCTTTCATTGAAATGCAAGAGTTGGAATATTTCAGTAGTGTTTTGTCGTGGTTTACCTTGTCACACTTACATTCTCTTGATTTTTCAAAGTTCATTTTGGATTTCTTTCGTTGAAATGCAAGAGTTGGAATATTTCAGTAGTGTTTTGTTGTGGTTTACCTTGTCACAGTTACATTCTCTTGATTTTTCAAAGTTCATTTTGGAATTTCTTTCGTTGAAATGCAAGAGTTGGAATATTTCAGTAGTGTTTTGTCTTGGTTTACCTTGTCACACTTACATTCTCTTGATTTTTCAAAGTTCATTTTGGATTTCTTTCGTTGAAATGCAAGAGTTGGAATATTTCAGTAGTGTTTTGTCGTGGTTTACCTTGTCACAGTTACATTCTCTTGATTTTTCAAAGTTCATTTTGGATTTCTTTCGTTGAAATGCAAGAGTTGGAATATTTCAGTAGTGTTTTGTCGTGGTTTACCTTGTCACAGTTACATTCTCTTGATTTTTCAAAGTTCATTTTGGATTTCTTTCGTTGAAATGCAAGAGTTGGAATATTTCAGTAGTGTTTTGTTGTGGTTTACCTTGTCACAGTTACATTCTCTTGATTTTTCAAAGTTCATTTTGGATTTCTTTCGTTGAAATGCAAGAGTTGGAATATTTCAGTAGTGTTTTGTCGTGGTTTACCTTGTCACACTTACATTCTCTTGATTTTTCAAAGTTCATTTTGGATTTCTTTCGTTGAAATGCAAGAGTTGGAATATTTCAGTAGTGTTTTGTCGTGGTTTACCTTGTCACAGTTACATTCTCTTGATTTTTCAAAGTTCATTTTGGATTTCTTTCGTTGAAATGCAAGAGTTGGAATATTTCAGTAGTGTTTTGTCGTGGTTTACCTTGTCACAGTTACATTCTCTTGATTTTTCAAAGTTCATTTTGGATTTCTTTCGTTGAAATGCAAGAGTTGGAATATTTCAGTAGTGTTTTGTTGTGCTTTACCTTGTCACAGTTACATTCTCTTGATTTTTCAAAGTTCATTTTGGATTTCTTTCGTTGAAATGCAAGAGTTGGAATATTTCAGTAGTGTTTTGTCGTGGTTTACCTTGTCACACTTACATTCTCTTGATTTTTCAAAGTTCATTTTGGATTTCTTTCATTGAAATGCAAGAGTTGGAATATTTCAGTAGTGTTTTGTTGTGGTTTACCTTGTCACAGTTACATTCTCTTGATTTTTCAAAGTTCATTTTGGAATTTCTTTCGTTGAAATGCAAGAGTTGGAATATTTCAGTAGTGTTTTGTCTGTGCTTTACCTTGTCACACTTACATTCTCTTGATTTTTCAAAGTTCATTTTGGATTTCTTTCGTTGAAATGCAAGAGTTGGAATATTTCAGTAGTGTTTTGTCGTGGTTTACCTTGTCACAGTTACATTCTCTTGATTTTTCAAAGTTCATTTTGGATTTCTTTCGTTGAAATGCAAGAGTTGGAATATTTCAGTAGTGTTTTGTCGTGGTTTAACTTGTCACAGTTACATTCTCTTGATTTTTCAAAGTTCATTTTGGATTTCTTTCGTTGAAATGCAAGAGTTGGAATATTTCAGTAGTGTTTGGTGTGGTTTACCTTGTCACAGTTACATTCTCTTGATTTTTCAAAGTTCATTTTGGATTTCTTTCGTTGAAATGCAAGAGTTGGAATATTTCAGTAGTGTTTTGTCGTGGTTTACCTTGTCACAGTTACATTCTCTTGATTTTTCAAAGTTCATTTTGGATTTCTTTCGTTGAAATGCAAGAGTTGGAATATTTCAGTAGTGTTTTGTCGTGGTTTACCTTGTCACAGTTACATTCTCTTGATTTTTCAAAGTTCATTTTGGATTTCTTTCGTTGAAATGCAAGAGTTGGAATATTTCAGTAGTGTTTTGTCGTGGTTTACCTTGTCACAGTTACATTCTCTTGATTTTTCAAAGTTCATTTTGGATTTCTTTCGTTGAAATGCAAGAGTTGGAATATTTCAGTAGTGTTTTGTTGTGCTTTACCTTGTCACAGTTACATTCTCTTGATTTTTCAAAGTTCATTTTGGATTTCTTTCGTTGAAATGCAAGAGTTGGAATATTTCAGTAGTGTTTTGTCGTGGTTTACCTTGTCACACTTACATTCTCTTGATTTTTCAAAGTTCATTTTGGATTTCTTTCATTGAAATGCAAGAGTTGGAATATTTCAGTAGTGTTTTGTCGTGGTTTACCTTGTCACAGTTACATTCTCTTGATTTTTCAAAGTTCATTTTGGATTTCTTTCGTTGAAATGCAAGAGTTGGAATATTTCAGTAGTGTTTTGTTGTGGTTTACCTTGTCACAGTTACATTCTCTTGATTTTTCAAAGTTCATTTTGGATTTCTTTCGTTGAAATGCAAGAGTTGGAATATTTCAGTAGTGTTTTGTCTGGTTTACCTTGTCACAGTTACATTCTCTTGATTTTTCAAAGTTCATTTTGGATTTCTTTCATTGAAATGCAAGAGTTGGAATATTTCAGTAGTGTTTTGTTGTGGTTTACCTTGTCACAGTTACATTCTCTTGATTTTTCAAAGTTCATTTTGGATTTCTTTCGTTGAAATGCAAGAGTTGGAATTTTTCAGTAGTGTTTTGTCCTGGTTTACCTTGTCACTGTCACATTTTCTTGGTTTTTCAAAGTTCATTTTGGATTTCTTTCGTTGAAATGCAAGAGTTGGAATATTTCAGTGGTGTTTTGTCATGATTTACCTTGTCACAGTTACATTCTCTTGATTTTACATAGTTCATTTTGGAATATTTCAGTAGTGTTTTGTCGTGCTTTACCTTGTCACAGTTACATTCTCTTGATTTTTTAAAGTTCATTTTGGATTTCTTTCATTGAAATGTAAGAGTTGGAATATTTCAGTAGTGTTTCGTTGTGCGTTACCTTGTCACAGTTATATTCTGTTGATTTTTCAAAGTTCATTTTGGATTTCTTTCATTGAAATGCAAGAGTTGGAATATTTCAGTAGTGTTTTGTCGTGGTTTACCTTGTCACAGTTACATTTTCTTGATTTTTCAAAGTTCATTTTGGATTTCTTTCGTTGAAATGCAAGAGTTGGAATATTTCAGTAGTGTTTTGTTGTGGTTTACCTTGTCACTGTTACATTCTCTTGATTTTTCAAAGTTCATTTTGGATTTCTTTCATTGAAATGCAAGAGTTGGAATATTTCAGTAGTGTTTTGTCGTGGTTTACCTTGTCACAGTTACATTCTCTTGATTTTTCAAAGTTCATTTTGAATTTCTTTCGTTGAAATGCAAGAGTTGGAATATTTCAGTAGTGTTTTGTTGTGGTTTACCTAGTCACTGTTACATTCTCTTGATTTTTCAAAGTTCATTTTGGATTTCTTTCGTTGAAATGCAAGAGTTGTTATATTTCAGTAGTGTTTTGTCATGGTTTACCTTGTCACAGTTACGTTATCTTGGTTTTTCAAAGTTCATTTTGGATTTCTTTCGTTGAAATGCAAGAGTTGGAATATTTCACTAGTGTTTTGTATCTGGGTTGTTTTTTTGCAAGTCCCAGAATTTGTCTTTGTTGGTTTGAATGTCTAAAGTGCATGTCTTTGTCTGTTTCTATGTCTGAATCTATTTGTTTACATGTCTGGGTTGGTGTTTGGTTAGGTTAGGTTAGCTAAGTTAGGTTACCTAGTAAACATTTCTCCATGTTTAATTTAGGTTAGGATATGTTAGCTTATCATGATGAGCTAACCTAACCTAACTTAAACACGGAGAAATGTTTACTATCTAACCTAAACTAACTTAGCTAACCTAACCTAACCAAACACCAACCCAGACATGTAAACAAATAGATTCAGACATAGAAACAGAGAAAGACATGCACTTTAGACATTCAAACCAACAAAGACAAATTCTTGGACTTGCAAAAAACCAACCCAGATACAAAACACTAATGAAATATTCCAACTCTTGCATTTCAACGAAAGAAATCCAAAATGAACTTTGAAAACTCAAGAGAATGTAACTGTGACAAGGTAAACCATGACAAAACACTACTGAAATATACCAACTCTTGCATTTCAACGGAAGAAATCCAAAATGAACTTTGAAAAATCAAGAGAATGTAACTGTGACAAGGTAAACCACGACAAAACACTACTGAAATATTCTAACTCTTGCATTTCAACGAAAGAAATTCAAAATGAACTTTGAAAAATCAAGAGAATGTAACAGTGACAAGGTAAAACACGACAAAACACTATTGAAATATTCCAACTCTTGCATTCCAACAAAGGAAATCCAAAATGAACTTTGAAAAATCAAGAAAATGTAACAGTGACAAGGTAAACCACAACAAAACACTACTGAACTATTCGAACTCTTGCATTTCAACGAAAGAAATTCAAAATGATCTTTGTGAAATCAAGAGAGTGTAAGTGTGACAAGATAAACCACGACAAAACACTACTGAAATATTCCAACTCTTGCATTTCAATGAAAGAAATCTAGAATGAACTTTGAAAAATCAAGAGAATGTAACTGTGTCACTACAAAACACTACTGAAATATTCCATCTCTTGCATTTCAATGAAAGAAATCCAACATGAACTTTGAAAAATCAAGAGAATGTAACTGTGACAAGGTAAACCACGACAAAACACTACTGAAATATTCCAACTCTTGCATTTCAACGAAAGAGATTAAAAATGAACTTTGAAAAATCAAGAGAATGTAACTATGACAGGGTAAACCACGACAAAACGCTACTGAAATATTCCAACTCTTGCATTTCAACGAAAGAAATCCAAAATGAACTTTGAAAAATCAAGAGAATGTAACTATGACAGGGTAAACCACGACAAAACACTACTGAAATATTCCAACTCTTGCATTTCAACGAAAGAAATTCAAAATTAACTTTGAAATATCAAGAGAATGTAACAGTGACACGGTAAACCACGACAAAACACTACTGAAATATTCCAACTCTTGCATTTCAACGAAAAAAATTCAAATGAACTTTGAAAAATCAAGAGAATGCAACTGTGACAAGGTAAACCACGACAAAACACTACTGAAATATTCCAACTCTTGCATTTCAACAAAAGAAATCCAAAATGAACTTTGAAAAACCAAGAGAATGTAACTGTGACAAGATAAACCACGACAAAACACTACTGAAATATTCCAACTCTTGCATTTCAACGAAAAAAATTCAAATGAACTTTGAAAAATCAAGAGAATGTCACTGTGACAAGGTAAAGCACAACAAAACACTAATGGTGGGAGGTGGAGCCAAAAAGTTGGGGGGATGGGGCCCTTTTGTGTCTCAAAACGTGCAAATAAAAAAGTATTAAAAAACGGGGGGCAAAAAAGTTGGGGGGCCCTTTGTGTTTTTGGGGCCCCGGGGGGCCTTTGGGGCCTGGAGGGTATTTGATGGTCCCGGGGGCATTTTGGGGCCCGGGGGCCTGTGGGGGCCCGGGAGGGGGGGGGGGCATTTGGGGCCCTTTCGGGTTGGGGGGCCTTTGGGGTTGGGGTATGGGGACCTCACAAGGTTGGGTAGGGGACCTCACAACATTGTTCAAATGGAACTTGTGTATTATAACGACCACAGAGTTTCATCCCAAATCATCTTCTAAATCATCTTCTAAAATGTCTCAAACTGTTTCGCCCAAATCATCTTCTAAAATGACTCAAACGGTTTCGCCTAAATCATCTTCTAAAATGTCTCAAACGGTTTCGCCCAAATCATCTTCTAAAATGTCTCAAACGGTTTCGCCCAAATCATCTTCTAAAAGTTCTCAAACGGTTTCGCCCAAATAATCTCTAAACGTAATTTCTGCGTGTTCCTTTTGTGTTGGCATCCCTGTGCTGTCACATTTGAAATTTCCAGGAAAAAATTCCCGCGTTAATCTCTTCATCTCATAGGTGTTCCTAGCTACACTATTAAGGTTTTGATAGAATATCAATTTATCTCTCTGACTTAAAGATCAGAGAAGCCGTATTTAAAAAAGGATTTTTCTATCTCTTTATACTCCCGCATAATTCCAAGATAACAAGTGATGTCATTTCTAATTCGTGGCACTAAAGACCAGAGAAGCCATATTTAAAAATAGAATATTAATTTATCTCTGTCACTAAAGACCATTTATCCCTCTGAACTAAAGGCCAAAGAAGCCATATTTGTTTCTTAATTCCCCTTTCGCGGATCAATACATTCCCCACCGATTATACAAATCGATTTCTCAGAAATCCACTTCCCCCTCTTGTCCTAGATCAATACATCTTTTCCCGTGAATGCGCATGTGCAAACTTCCCCCTGGAGTCATTACACCTAGACGAACAACAACAAATCAATTGACCTTGACCCCATTAGACTCGATCGATAATCCTTGAATAAATTATATCCTGTCGGCGTTAGACTCAATTGTAGATGGCAGCAGTGGTGTAACCTGGGAGCCATTACACCCTTCCTACTATTAGGGATGTGTACGTCTTGCTAGACTTCTATGCATAAGCACGTGTACGGCATGATAGCCTAAGTAGACCTGCTGATATGAATGCAGCTTTACTCAACTATGCTCTCCCCAACTTCTCATGTATCCTTTACAAGTTGCAAGAGCTTTCTATTAAGCGAGACACAAATTTACGGCTGACCTCTGATATTCCCTTTTTTTGTCTACGTGTCTTCCGACAGGCTCAGTAAGTATTTAAGACATAATTGAATTCCAAAATTTGACGTAGTTGTTTTGAAGACCACACTTTTTTTCCATGACGCACAAATAACATTTCAAATAGGGATAAATCTTTTCATTAGACAGTGATAAACAATGACAAAATATTCTGGATATTTCGATCACAAATACAGTGACCGTATTCAGCAGATATACATCTGCAGATGACGCTCACTGCATACGTGATCGAAATATCCAAAATGTTTCGTCATTATTTTTCGCTGTCAAACTGTTCGCGGCAACGAACTGTAAGTAAGGAGTGACCCGACTCAATAGTAACCGAAACTCTAAAAACACGGAATTTTCATACCAATAGATATATCAAAAGAATCAGATTTTTATGCTGATTTTAAATATACAAGTTTCATTAAATTTAGTGTTACCCATTACAAGTTACGAGCCAAATAAAATTTGTCTTATTTCCAAAAAAGGGCGAAACACCCCCTAAAGGTTGTATAATCTTAATGAAAATCAAACCATCAGATTCAACGTATCAGAGAACCTAATTATAGAAGTTTCAAGCTCCTATCTGCAAAAATGTGGCATTTTGTATTTTTTGCCTGCAGAAGAAAGATCACGGATGCGTGTTTATTTTTATTTTTTCCAGGGGTGATCGTATCGACCCAGTAGTCCTAGAATGTCACGAGAGAGCTCATTTGAATCGAAATTAAAAGTTCTAGTGCTCTTTTAAAGTGACCAAAAAATTGGAGGGCCACTAGGCCCCCTCATACGCTCTTTTTTTCCCAGTTACCGGATCAGAATTTTGTGGCTGCCATTTTGTTCAACATAGTCAAGAATCTAACAACTATATCTTTGAGGACGACTTAATACCCCACATTCCATGGGGGAAGGTCTGCAAGTTATGAACTTTGCCCATTGTTTACATAGGCCTAAAGTATTGGTTATTAGGAAGTATACAGGCGTTTTCAGGGAGGATTTTTTCTGGTTTGGGGGGAAGGGGTTGGGTTACGGGTGAGGGGGGGGGGAACTTCTCATGGAGGAATTTTTCATGGGGAAGAGAATTTTCCACGAAGGGGCGCCGGATTTCCCGGTATTATTTAAAAACGATCAGAAATTAAATTAAAAAAACAAGTTTTTTCAACTGAAAGTAAGGAGTAACACTAAAACTTAAAACGAACAGAAATTATTATGTCTATAAGGGGGTTCGCCCCTCGTCAATACCTCACTCTTTACGCTAATTTTTTTTAGTACTTTCGAAAGAGCTATTCATTCTAATTAAACGGCCTTTGGGATTCAGGGGTCTTTTCTTAAAGAACTGGAACAAAATTTGAACTTTAGCGTAAAGAGTGAGGTATTGACGAGGGAGCAAACCCGCTCATATACGTAATAATTTCTGGTCTTTTTAAGTTTTAATGTTGCTCCTTACTTTCAGTTGAAAGCACTTGTTTGTTTTATTTAATCTAATAAAAGGATTCATCACTACTTGAACTCAAGGCCGTATCCAGGGGGGAGCGGCAAGGGGGGTTTGACCCCCCCCCCCAAATGTTTGTCTGACTCGTAAAAACGTAACAAAATCGATATAAACAATTTTTTTATGCGTTTTGAGGTTTTTTGTGCACCCCCCCCCCCTTCCGAAAAAAATCCTGGGTACGGCCTTGCTTGAACTGTTATTTACGCGTGAACTGAAAAATGAACTCCAATCCTTACAAAAGAGACTTGAACCTCCTATCGATAGACACTCTTAATGACAACTTATTTTAATATAGCTTTGCTTGGAATTATTTTAAGATCTATTTGATGAAGCCCTGAGTTTCAATATGTACCGGTGGTGGTAGTTCAAAAGATGGTAGGTTACGCACATATTATCAAGGAGAGAAAAAATTGAAAAATGTATTTTGGGCCATTAGCTCTAATCAAAAGCCAGTTCTTTGTATAAGGAATGATTTCTTTGGTATCTAATATATGGCAGAAAAGGACTTTATCAAAAGCTACGTTTCCCAGCTATTTTTATGAATAAGAAAACAGTGTGTGACGAAATTTGAAAAAAAATCCAAGCATCTTGGGAACCAGAAGAGATAAAAGATAATAAATTGAACTGATCGATAAACCTCGCTTGACCTGAGGAAGTTAACTATAAATTTGAATTTTTTTAAAAATGCCACATAACACCGTTGAAGTTATTGCAGCCAAAATTTTGCACACAATCTAATGAAGTTTGTTTTAGAGGTAATTCTTTGTACAAGTATGCTGTCACTAACAGATGACTTTTTTTTCCAGAATAGCCTAGGAATGTCATTTTTCAATCACATATTGTGTTTTAGTCAACACAATTAATCACTATTCTTACATGGGATTCTCTCTCCTTTCAATCATATTTTTGTAGGTCAACTATGAACTGTGTACTAGAAAATTACTTCTTACCGGATTTTAACGTAGGTTCCTATGAAATTCCTTGGTTGATGATGCAAGCTATTTTTTTATCTGGGCCTCGACTTTTTTTTTAAATATACAAGCTTCACATTCATTAGCTGTTATGCCTGAGGTCCTTCCCATTTAGCTTGATTTTTTTCAGCCCGATCAAAGCATTAATAAATTTGTTCCTTATGTTTTATCTTTTTCTTTAAGTAACCCAGCTAGTAATCTGTGTTTAAACCCTGTAAGTTTAAGTTCAGTTTCTCATGAAACTTATTCCATTGTTTTGAGAGCTAATCACCTCGAACAGAGATCTCAATTGGATTAGAGGGGACTTTACTGACTAGATTTTTGATCCCCTATTTTGGGGGGATCCCCCCTCACAAATACCTTTTTTGGGTGTATTCATTGAAAAATGTCTTTTTGGGATTTTTATTAAAACAAACGAAAAATTTACCCCCTCCCCTTCTATCACCACTAAATACGCGTGAATTGATTCCCCGGTCTCAAAAGAGACCGGTCATTAACTAAGGTTATGAAAATAACCTTAATTCATAAATCCAGCGCAATCAGAACAAGAGTGATAGATTAAATATAACCTTTTAGAGGACCAATAGTTCTGTGAATGAACTTTTGGCCTTGAGGTTCTGTGTGGATGGTTAGTGATAAACCTACCGTATAATTATATATATACATATGAAAAAAAGAATCAAAAATTAAAAATAGATATCTTGAAGAGAAAAGCCTTCTGTGTAATGCATGCAATTTAGTGATTCGTCACAGACGTATTCACAGTAACATCATGAAATTTATAATTTGAAGACAGTGGTAACCGTACTTTCCTAACTTCCTTTCTTTAATTACCCACTTAACAGAAATGATACAAATTAACATAATTTATTACCATATTTTATCTGTTTTATTTTTTAAATGCACGTAAATGAGCAGCGCAATTATCTTTGTAATTAACGCCAGTGTTTACATGTTTAGCGTAAAAACTTGAAAGCAAAATATTAATTTTCGTGTTTTTTTTTAAGTTATGAATAGGGTTCAATTTTTAAATATATGTATTTTTTTCATATTTAAATTTTTATATATTTCATGCCTCTTTTTCTTTCTCAACTCTGGTTTAACAAGGTAGTTTGTCAAGGCAAAGATCATATTTTGCGAAATTTTTTTTATAAACTCGAATTAAATTATCTACACAATCCTTCCTACAATTAGCGCCATTTGTACTTGTTTTGTTAGAAAAAACAGTTTTACATTTATAAATAGAGCTAAGTTTGCAAACAGATTGTTTTGCTTGAAATTTGTACATCTTTATAATTTCTGCACGGTTTTTACCATTTTTTCCCTCTCTGTAATCGCAAGACAAAATTTGCTACCGCCGTTGTAATTTTTTGAAATGAATTGAATAAACTACAAAATTCTTTTTTATGTTTAGCAATATATTCTACTTTTTAATTAAGTTGTAAAAATCCATTTCATAAAGCTACGTATACTTGCTTTGAATGTTCTGATCCCCGTGATCAGGAGTTAAAAAACAAAACAAAAAGAAAATCCAAAGAAACAGTGAAACAGAGAAGAAAACATACAATCTTCAGGTAGGCAAGTACTATTTTACTTCACTTTGAGACAAAGGGTGTAGAAGTACCCAAATTCAGAGCTTATTTTACGGCTAATTACTTTCCCTGCACTACCAACTGACTTCAGACCTAGCCCCTTCTATTCAGGTAATCGGGACACTTTGTTTTATTATGTCATATAAAAAAAAAATTGCACTTAAAATATAGCGTTTCGGTCACTTCATTTTTGCGTCCTTTTTTTTCTTCTGAACGTTTATGGTTTCTTATCCTATTAGAAAAAAAAATGATAAAAACGAATTTTTTTTTTAAATTAACAGTGCAGATCAAACAGCAGTGAACAGCCTGACCAAGGCTGTATTCAGGGGGGGGGGGTGGTGCATGATTTTCGAAAAAGGGGAAATACCCCTTAAAGGTCGTAGAATTCTAATGAAAATCATACCATCAGATTCAGCTTATCACAAAACCCTACTGTAGAAGTTTCAAGATTCTATCTGCAAAAATGTGGAATTTTGTATTTTTGCCAGAAGAAAGATCACAGATGTGTGTTTTTTTCCTTTGTTTGTCTTTTTGCTGTTGTTTTTTTCCCAGGGGTGACTGTATCAACAAATTGTTCCTAGAATTTCTTGAGAGGGCTCATTTGAACTGAAATTAAAAGTTCTAGTTCCTTTTCTAGGTGACCAAAAAGATTAGAGGCAACTAGGTCCCCTCCCCTGCCCCTTTTTCCCACAATCGTACGATCAAAATTTTGAGATAGTCATTTTGTTTGAGATAGTCATCATGATTGAAAGGCCCAATAACTGTGCCTTTGGATGTAACATGACCCTCCCCCCACAGCCATAGGGAAAAGGTCTTTAAGTTATAAAATTTACACATTGTTTGCGCTTAGATTTTGTTATTGGGAAGTATGTATACATTTTCGTATGGGGGAGGACGAACTTTCTGGTGGGGTTTATTTCATGGGGGAATTTTCTATGAAGAGGGAAGTTTCCAGGGGGTGAACTTGTAAGGGAAAACTTTACACTGGGGAAATTTGCCGGAACTCCTTAACAAAATTCTTTTTGTGTGTCTTGCTTTCTCTTTTCCGTCTCAATTTACGCATGGAGTTGTTAAGGGTAATTGTCAGGGGTAAATTTTCCCCGGCATTGAATTGTCTAGAGACTATTTCGGTGGGGAGGGGGATTTCTCCGTGGAGGCGGGGCCAGATATCCTGGCATTATTTAAAAAATTATCAGAAATTAAATAAAAACAAATTTTTTCAACTGAAAGTAAGAAGCAACATTAAAACTTGAAACGAACATAAATTATTACGTATATGAAAGGGAATGCCCCTTCCTTAATACCTCACTCTTTACGCTAGAATTTGAATTTCGTCCCAATTCCATACGAACGACTCCTGAAACACTAGGGTCGTTTAATTAGAACAATAAGAAGCTTTTTTTAAAAGTACAAAACAACTTTAGCGTGAAGAGCGAGGTGTTGAAGAAGGGGCAATCCCCTTCATATAGTAATGATCTCTATTCGTTTAAAGTTTTAATGTTGCACCTAGTCTAGCACACTTATCCTTAGCTGTTTAGCACACTGGGTGGCCGGCGTTTTACCCCCCCCCCCCCCCCCCCGGCGAATAACCTCCCCCCCCCCCCGCGGAGACATGCTAATTGTAGAAAGAAAAAAGCCAAGACGGATAGTCCAAGTAATTGAGAGGCAAATGTTTAAATGGCTGGGGCACGGGTAAATGGCGGGAGTAAGCATGACTCTCTTATTGGACACATACTTGTTTGTTAGTTTGTGGAAAGACATGCCTGTCTAGAGTCTCAGGCATGTTGACCAAGAATTTAAAACGGTTAGATTGCCTGTAATGAGAGGCAAACGAGGCACGCCCGCCTATGGTCTTAAGAAAGTCTAACTATTCATGGCATTAGACATCCGTGAACAAGTGCTAGAGCGAGAGAGAAATTTGGGGCAACTTTTGGGGGTGTCAACCTGCCCAGAGTCCCAGGCAAATGACCCAAAACTTGAAAAAATTGAAATTTGCTCAGATTGCGGGACTGAGCTGTGCCAATGAATAGGTACTATTTGGAAGATGATTGGAGAGAGACTAGATGGAGAGAAGCACAGTATAAGGGTACAATTATAGAACCCAAAAATTGGGCTTGTATGATGGAAGCGGCGGACATGGGCTAGATTGGGACCCCATGTGAAAATGAATATATTATTGCTATGTCTGTTGCGGATGGTTAGCGCGCGGGGGGGGGGTATTTTTCTGGGGGTATTCGCCAAGAACCAGCACACTGATAGGAGCTGGTTTTGTATTAATTTAGGAATTAAGCAGAATTGTGTTCTATACCAATTTATATGGATCGTTTTGATGGACTTTGTCTTACGGAGCACCGGAAAGGCAATGGGAGAATACGGAATCAAATGGGGAAGAAAAACTTTCCTGGATTTAGATTATGTTGATGATTTAAGCATCCTAGATGAAATTGTAAGCAAAAGGAATAAACTTTCAGGGACTTTGCAAGTTCAGGGTACTAGAATAGGTTTGAAAATTAATGTTAAGAAGACTAATTCACAAATTCTAGGAATAAGTGAAGATGAAAAGGTGACGTTGGGTAACGAAAAGATAAAAAAAAACTGGACAGCTTCATCTACCTTGGTAATATTATTGGTGGGAGCAGTGAAGATGTTAAAAGTAGAACAGCCAAGGCTCGGTTTTTTTTTCACACTTGAAAAAAGTTTGGAAGAATACGAAGATACGTCTGCGAACAAAGATTAGAATATGGGAAGCTACATTGATGACGTGGTCAAATATGGTTTTGATGCATGGGTGCTGTGAAAAACGAAAGAATATTTGCTAGATGTTTTCCAGAGAAATCGTCTACTTATCGTTTTGGGTACCGAACTGACTGACCGTATTTCAAACAGTAGGCTGTACGAGAGGTGTGGTTCAATCCCACTTTCTAGGGCTATAATGAAAGAAGGGTTGAGATGGCTAGGGCACTTTCACCGGATGAAGGGTGACAAATTGCCAAAGATTGTCCTTTTCGGTCAACCATCTAAGGCTAAACGGAAAGAAGGCCGTCTGCGGCTGGGGTGGGACGATGTCGTAAAGAAAGATTTAAGAGAAATAGAAACTTCCTGGGAGGGTGTAAATAGGGATGCTTTGAACAGATTGGGATAGAGGAGGAGCGTGCGTACCTGTGTTGGCCTCAGGCGGTTTGGTGCTGCAGTAAGGTTTCATCACCCAAAAAAGTGAAATTTCCCGGGCAGAAATTGTTTGCTTAAATTTCACTTTTTTGGGTGATGATGAATGTCGCCATTCCATGGATTGTTGTTTTGATTCTCACCCATTTCCTTACCATTCCATCACTCATAATGTTTTGTCCGTAAACTTTACAGATCTCACGATGAATATCGATCGGTTTTACGCCTTTAGCACTAAGAAATCGTATAACCGCCCGTACTTCACAATCGGCGGGACTCACGATTGTCGGAGGCATCTTAAACACTCAGTAAACAATGTATACAATTAAAAATCAGACTGTAATGGTGTCAGTGCGTAGACAAGAGATGTAGGTAACCAGCGTGCATGCGCAGAACGGCGACCGTAGCACTGTGGCGGCGTAATCGTAAAACGGTACTTACTTAAAAAACATGCCTCGTATAATATATTATATATATATATATATATTATAATATATATAGTATATATATATAATATATAATATTATATTATATATAATATATTATATATATAATATATATATTATAATATATATATATATATATATATTATATATATATATATATATATATATATATATATATAATATATATATATATATATTATTTATATATATATATATATATATTATATATATATATATATATATTATATATATAGCTAGATCTTTATCTGTTGCAGCAACGAATTAAGAGCGAATTCGAAGTATTTTGATTTAAAGTATTATTACTTAACTTTTCTGTATTACTTTTCTGTAACGTTATTTAATTAAAAAAAAAATATTCTAAGGAAGTTTTACGAAGAAAAGCATAGAGCTACTGAAAACCAAAGATGAGTAGAAATAAAATTAAATAGTTTTTCAAGCGTAAAATTACTACAAACCACCATCAATAAATAAACGGAGCCCAAAACGACCTGAAATTACAATAAATAACCGAGAGTCAAAATCAAAGCGAGGAGAAACTAAGAAGAATAGAACCTACCCCTCCCATGCCTTCTGGAGACCAGAACACAAATTCTACTTTACTAAAAACAATCCTTATTTCGAGCTATGGGTTTTTATTTCTCATAATATAGAAAAAAAAGAAAAAACACCATCATAACCAAGATTACAGAATTCCTACATGAATTTTTTATTTAACTTATTTTCTGTTTGGCGTATAAATTTTACACGTGGAGATGTTCTCAGGAAATTGTCCGGGGGAAATTTTTAGCGGGGTCAGAATTTTCTTGAAAATTTTTCCATGGTAGAGAGGGGGAATTTTCCACCGGAGCAACTTGCCACCGGGGGGAGGGGGTTTACTGGAAAATTTTCCACGGAGTGGGAGGATTTCTGCATGATTTGAAAACAATAAGCATATTTTCAAATGGAAATATGCAAATGAAAATTTTTCAGGCAGAATCGTCTGCAAGAAATTTTTCCGGGGGAAATTCTCAGCGAGGAAGGAATTGTCTGGGGGAGTTTTTCAGTAAGGGCTTTTTATGTGGGAGGAGCTTTCCAAAGATAAACTTTCCCTGGGGGAGGGAATTTTTAATGAAGGGACAGTCAAATTTCCCGGCATTATTTGAAACACGATCAGAAATTAAATAAAATTTAATAAAGGCTGGTGCATAACACCTTTTGGATTACCACGATGGATCAGGAAAAATGAACTACAAAAAGAAAAGAAGACAAAATAAAGTGCTTGATTAAACACACCTCACGCCTCAACACAAGTGATAGATGAGAAATCATCAAGTAAAAAAGAAAAGATTAAAATAGAGATCGTTTTTACTTTTTTTTATTTACTGTATTTATTTTAATTATGCAAGTGTGGTTTTTTCTCTGTAATTTACTTACATCCCTACACAATGGATGATCAAGATTCAGGCGCGTCGGTGGGGGGAATTCCATGCTTAGATTTTATTTCCTCTCTCTCCCTTGATTTTTAAAAATACTTTTCTTGGTATTTCAAGAGACTTCTTTTTGGTATTTTCATTGAAAAATAAAAAAAAAACAATAAAGTCTCCCCCTCCCTAGATTTTAAAAATACATCCATCCACCATATTAACATGAATTCACGCTTCTGTGAATATAGGTGGTAGTTCTAGCTACTTTAAAATTTTGCATTGTTTTTCTTTCAGATAATGACAATTACCTGCTAATTGTCAATTCCAAGCTAGAATTGTCAGTTGAATTATGAACATGTTGTTTTTGATTTTCAACGACCAAAATAAAAACAATCTAATGCAAAAAATTGCTCAGAAAATTTGCTAAATTTAATTCCATTCAGCTTGTCCCTACCAGCCGTTTCACACGGTACGTCCAATAGGCTAATAGTAAAGATCTCGCCCACAAAGATGATAGAGATAAGTCTCCAAATCCGGAGACCTAATAGCCCATTCGTTTTAGCAAAACACGCTGATTTTTCGCATTTAATTTGCCAGGCGAGTCGCAGTGACATTAACTGACAAAAATGGTGACTTACAATCAATTTTGATCTGGGAAAGACATGTTTCGGAACTGTTGTAGGTGACGAGAGCAACACCTAAAAATTATAAAATAGCTAATATTATATCCTGACTTGGCTTTATTTTTCACTTGGTGTTTTTTTTGTCGCACTTTATGTCGGACACCTGAAATTTAATAATATTTTCTGGGATTTTATGGTTAACAGTGCTTATAGACTTGCTCAATTTGAATATTTTTGCCATCACTAAAGTAATAATTTAATGGCTCACGGTGAAATGAATCTTTCAGGGATTCATTTGACTAAGTCCGCAGAACAAACGGTCAAAAAACTTGAAATAGAGATTTATTGTTAATTTTTGTATTAATGGTCAAATTTCTTGGTGAATATTAATATCCGGATTTTTATTTTAGCATGGTTGTTGGCTGGAATTTGTGGGATTTGAAATTAACTTCTTTGTTTTAACTGTTTTCTTTAATAGTATGCGTAGGTTTAATAAAACTTTTTATCTTAATTTATACCGGTTTAGCTATAATTTAAGTTACAAAAACAAATTTACATAAAGACCAATGTGGTCTTTATGGCCAATGTGGTTCAATGTGGTCAATGTGGTCAGTGTAAAGACCAATAAAGACCAATGTGACAAGATGATTAAATGTAAGAAGTTGTATAGTAAATGTAACCAAAATCCATAGAAAGTAATTGATTTTGCTCTAGTTAAAATTTTCTTATTCAGTTATTTCCCACTTATTTGAATAAATCTACTTTTTCGGAAATTGACTTCCCTGACGGTAAAAGGATAAAGCCTATTGCGTCATTGACGCTTAACTGAAAACGAATTATATTACAAATATTTTCTTTTGTACTTATTACAACACTGAAAATAAAATGAAAAATACAGTGAAATAAAAACTTGAACTGATGATCTTTCAACCATCAATATCGTTATATATCAAATATTCAGTTTAATTTTAATAGTTCTTTCCAAGACTGTTCAAGACACCTATAGTTTTCACTACAAACAAGAGTTTGGCTGCTGCCCGTTTCCTTAACTGTAAAAGCCTAAAGCCTACTGCTTATTTGGCGCTTTACTAAAACGAAGTATATTAAAAATATTTCCTTTTGTACTTATTAGAAAATTGAAAATAAAGTTAAAATTGAAGTAAAATAAAATCTTAAGCTGATGAGCTTTCCAGCAACTAATAAAATCATCAAGTAAAAAAGAAAAGATTAAAAATAGAGATCGTTTTTACTTTTTTTTACAGTATTTATTTTAATTATGCAAGTGCGGTTTTGTCTCTGTAGTTTACGTACATCCCTACACAATGGATGATCAAGATTCAGGCACGTCGGTGGGGGGAATTCCATGCTTAGATTTTATTTCCTCTCTCTCCTTTGATTTTTAAAAATACCTTTCTTGGTATTTCAAGAGACTTCTTTTTGGTATTTTCATTGAAAAATCAAAAAAAAAAAAATAATAATAAAGTCTCCCCCTCCCTAGATTTTAAAAATACATCCATCCACCATATTAACATGAATTGACGCTTCTGTGAATATAGGTGGTAGTTCTAGCTACTTTAAAATTTTGTATTGTTTTTCTTTCAGATAATGACAATTACCTGCTAATTGTCAATTCCAAGCTAGAATTGTCAGTTGAATTATGAACATGTTGTTTTTGATTTTCAACGACCGAAATAAAAACAATCAAATGCAAAAAATTGCTCAGAAAATTTGCCAAATTTAATTGCATTCAGCTTGTCCCTACTAGCCGTTTCAGACGGTACGTCCAATAGGCTAATAGTAAAGATCTCGCCCACAAAGATGATAGAGAACTCTCCAAATCCGGAATATTCTATTCCCAGTCAAATGAGCCTCCTCCAATGTTTATACCACCATTTCCTTAAAAAAAAACTTATATGCCCTCGGAGAATAACTTACAACCCTTGATCCCGGACTTTGCAGGGCTGTGTCAACCCCAAAGCATTGTTATATAATATTTGCACCATTTTGAACAAAATGACTATCTGAAAATTTCGACCGAATTCATTTGAGGAAAGGCATGGGGGGGGGGGGGTGTTAGTTGTCTTCCGATCACTTTTGAGTCATAAATAAAACTAGAACTTCCAATGTCTAACCAAATAATCCCCTCGGTCAATTTAGACTATTTTGAACAAAATGGATTTCTCAAAATTTTGATCGGATGCACTTGGGGAGAAGAGGGCATGGGGGGTCTAGATACCCTGCGAAGAGTTTTGACTCTTAAAAGGGGAACCATAACTGTCAATTTCTATTCATATGACGACCCTCCGAAGTTTATACGACTGCCCTTTCCATAAAGACCTTATATGACGCCGTGGCATAGCTTATAACACTTGTCTCTGGGCTCTGGTGGGTTGTATCGACCCCGGAGTTTATTTTATCTGATCTTTGAACTGTTTTAACAAAGTGGCTATCTCCAAGCTTGAGGAAAGATGGGCATTCGGGAAAAAAAAGGACTCGGAGGTCCAGTTTCCCTCCGATAGGTTTTGGCTCTTAAAAAGTGCACTAGGAACTTCCGACTTCCAATCGAATGAGCCCCCTCCAAAGTTTATATAGCCACCCATTCTATAAAAAACTCAAATGCTTCCGGAACTTACAACACTTGTCCTGGAATCTGGGGGGTTTTTTCCACTCCAGAGTTTTTCTTATATGATCCGTGGTCTATCTTGAACGAAATAGTTATCTCAAAAATTCGAATGGATGGATTTTGGAAAAAGAGGGCGTGGGGAGGGGGGGATAGTTGCCCTCTTTCACTTTTGACTATTAAAATGGGAAGTAGAACCTTCAATTGCCAATCGAATAAGCCCCTTCCAAAGTTTATACGACCACCTCTTCTATAAAAACCGTGCATCCTGGGCTCTGGGGGGGGTTGTGTCGATCTATAAGTTTTTGTTATCTGATCTTTGAACTATTGTGAACAAAGGGGTTACCTCAAAAATATTAATCGGATGCACCTGGGGAAAAGAGGGTCTAGAGGGGTTTAACTCTTTAAAAATGAACTTGAACCGTTTAGTTTCCAATCAAATAAGCCCCCTCTGAATTTTATATGAGCATCCCTACTATAAAAACCATAAATGCTTCCCAAGCCAAAATTTATAACGCCTGCCCCCGGGCTCTGGGGGGTTGTTTCGACCCTGGAGTTTTTGTTACCTTATATTTGAAATTTAGCAAAATGGCTATCTAATTTTTTTTTCAAATTCCTTTGGGAAAAAAAGGCGTGGGGGTGCTTGTTGTCCTTTGATCACTTTTGACTTGGAAAAAGGGCACTAGAACTTCCAATTTCCAGTCGAAAGAGCCCCCTCAAAAGTTTATGTAACCATCCCCTTCATATGAAGTGCCTCTCGAAAAAAAAATAATAGTAATTGTGCTCAATAATTGTGTATGAGGAGACTTTCCCCTATCAACCTGCCGCTACTTTTACGAAACTTTGACTTATTTCCCCAATATTTCCCAATTCTCCGACAATAGGGCCATGGGAATGGATGCTAAATTCTGGTGCAGCATTATTTACCTTTTTCTTTACTTTTATTGCTGCTGCGGCTGTGCAGCTGCTATTAGAAAGGGGCAAGTAGCATCTTCAAGGAGGGGAGACGTACCTAAAAATTAAAAAAATATATTTTGAAAATCTAGCGCTGGGGAGGGAGAATTTTTTTGTTTTTTTTCCAGATTTAGGAAGGTGGAATGCCCCCCCCCCTGCAGTTGGCACCACAGAAAGCGATTAAATAAACTCTAATAAACGAGGAAATAAAATCTACCAACCTCGTCTTTGAAACTCATCTTAATTGATTCAGTATTGAAGGTATTACATTTAAGGTTACTACTCACTATTCTTAATCTGTGCAGGCTACAAGTTTTTGATAGATTATGCAAAGTATTCATCGGTTGTAGTTGAATTAGCATCTTCAGATTATTACCATCATTGCAAATTCTCTATGAAAATTAATGAAGTTTATGTAAGTTATGTTGATTCATTAAGGTAGAACGCTAATCCATACCATACCCATCCTGATATACTCCCATAATGCAGTCGACCTTAGCACTCCTTTTCAAAAGAATAATTTATTTAATTGTTTTGTTGTTAATTTATTATCTGTCATGCTGTACACTTGAATTTTGGCGGTTCTTATTAGTCCGCTTTTTTGATGTATCTTCTTGTAATGCTCACTAATTTACCTACATGCATTCTTCTACTTAATTACTGTCCATTACTTCTTATTTTCTGGTAAGGATACTTTCTTAAATTAAATTTACCTTTAACATCTAAGACTTTGATTACAGTTGTGGATTAATTGTCGGTAAATCAGTTGAAACAAAAATCCCTAAATTAGAAAGAGGGAGAAACAGAGCTGATCTGTCTCCAAGTCTGGACAAATTTGGGTTTATTGTTTGTAAATAAGTCGAAAGAGAAATCATTTAAAGGTACCAAGGACAGTGAAAATGACATCAAATTTTTTTTGAAATGTTTAATTAAAGACTTCCAAATAACCCTACATATCTTAATGAACTTGGAAAAAATCGGAAATTTGATCTTCAATGAAAAAGACCGCATTTCCGGTTATACAACTTTTGGTAAGGCGGGTGCCAAAATAACAAAACATAAAATGAAAATATGACTGAAAAATCAGCAAAAAAGAGCTAAAAAGTTACTATTCCAAACAGCATAAGAGAATGTTGCTTTCCTTTGAAGATATCGTTGTCGTTGTTTTCAGAAGCCAACAGTTCATTAAAGTTCATCAGTTCACTGAAGAACAGTGATATAATAATAATTCATTTTAACCCACATCATATACAAAAATGATAATTGTGGAGTAGGACTATAACGAAAAAAGTAGATAATACACTACATACATGAGTACGTAAAACTTAAAAACTTCACAAGAGCAGAATAACCAAAGAAAAGGAAAATATTCGAGATACAAAAAATAAAGAAGAAAATTATAAAAAAAGACAGACCAAGACTTAATACAGCGGACCAGGTCTTAATGGAGCATCATTTAATAATTTAAACCTTCATATTTGAAATATTTGAATATTACCTGTTCATGAATATAACGAATTTAAAATTACTATTGCGGAAAAAAAAATAAGTTTATCAATCTTATGAAAGGGCTCTTCCCAAAAGACACCTCTAGGATATTACTTTTTACTTTCAACCCTGTTTCCTTTGGATTTGACACCTCCTTCCAGGTAATTGTCCAAACGGCATGACTTTAGGGACACATTACCCTGCGAAAGTTGGATCGGGAATAAACCACCAAAAGGTGGAAAGGAGACACCTGTTCTTACCTACTAATAACTAAAAAAAAACAAGTTTTTTTAACTGAAAGTAAGGAGCGACATTAAAACTTAAAACGAACAGAAAATAATTCCGTATATGAAAGGGGCTATTCCCTCCTCAACGCCTCGCTCTTTACGCTAAAGTTTTTTATTATTTTAAAAAATAAAGTTGCGAGACAGAGTCAAACTTTAGCGTAAAGAGCGTAGTGTTGAGGAGGGGACAGCCTTTTTCATATACGGAATAATTTCTGTTCGTTTTAAGTTTTAATGTCGCTCCTTACTTTCAGTTTAAAAAAAACTTGTTTTTTTAGTTAATTTCTGAATGTTTTGAATTAATGCCGCTTTGATTTTGGCTCACCGTACATGAATAATTAAAACGAAATTCGCATATTAATTTTCCTTTTTTTTTTGGCTAATTGGCTTTCTCGAAAATTTGCTCTGACGTAACTTACGAATTAACTTACAATAACAAATTTTTATATTCGTATGTTTTTATTACGTATATTAGGGAGTTCTTTCCCTAGTCAATACCTCGCTCTTTACGCTAAAGTTCGAATTTTGTTCGAATCACAAACCCCTGAATCACAAAGGCCGGTTAATTAGAATAGATAGCTCTCTTGAAAGTACTAAAAAAAAAACTTAACGTAAAGAGCGAGGTATTGACCAGGGGGCGAACCCCCTCATATACGTAATAATTTCTGTTCGTTTTAAGTTTTAATGTTGCTTCTTACTTTCAGTTGAAAAAAAAACTTGTTTTTTCTATTTAATTTCTGATCGTTTTTTTTAAATAATGCTGGGAAATCTGGCGCCCCCTTCATAGAAATGTCCCTTCCCCCAGGGAAATATCCTCCATGGAAAGGTCCTCCCCCGTAAGCCCTACTCTGACCCCGACCCCCCACTAGAAAAAAATTCCTCCTGAAAACGCCTGTATACTTCCCAATAACCAATACTATATGTAAACAATGGGCAAAGTTTACAACTTGCAGCCCTTCCCCCGGGAACAGCGGGGGATCAAGTCATCCTCAAAGACATATTAGTTACATTTTCGACTATGTTGAACAAATTGGCTATCTAAAAATTTTGATTGGGAGACTTCGGGAAAAAAATGAGCGTGGGAGGGGGCCAAGTTGCCCTCCAATTTTTTTGGTCACTTAAAATGGCACTAGAGCTTTTAATTTCAGTTCGAATGAGCCCTCTCACGATATTCTAGGACTACTGGATCGATACGATCACCCCTGAAAAAACAAAAAAAAAATTTAAAAAAAACAAACACGCATCCGTGATCTTTCTTCTGACAAAAAAAAAAAAAATACAAAATTCCACATTTTTGCAGATAGGAGCTTGAAACCTCTATATTAGGGTTCTCTGATACGCTGAATCTAATGGTGCGATTTTCATTAAAGTTTTATGACTTTTAGGTGTTGTTTCCCCCTTTTTTGGAAAATAAGGCAAATTTTCTCAGGCGTGTAACTTCTGATGGGTAAGACTAAACTTGATGAAATTTATATATTTGAAATCAGAATAAAATTCTTATTCTTCTGATGTATCTATTGATATCAAAATTCCGTTTTTTAGAGTTTTGGTTACTATTGAGCCGGGTCGCTCCTCACTTACAGTTCGACGAACTGTTTGATAAACTTTGCTTCAGATCTGACAGACTGTTTTAGGAGAGTAAAGCCCCGCGTGGAAATAATAGAACTTGAAACAACCGAATACCAAGAAAAAAATAGAAATTGTGCCATTTCTTGGCAATGACGACGCTCTTGACAACATTTCCCCCCACCCCTTGGCAGGACTGGGAAACTTCCTGGCGGTACTCATGACTAAAACATCAATTTTCGCTTTCAACCAATTCTAATTGAAACCCAATAGCCTCTTCTTGTTGATATCCTAATGACAAAGACGTCACAATCCTTTCTTTTCTATCCTTCGAATAGGTCGCTCTGGTCTTGATCACGAAAAGGCTCAATTAGAACAGTTACTAGCTCTTAGAGTTCAGTTTTAATGTGATCACCATTTATGTCAGATATAATGACCACATTAGTTTTGCTGAATTATTTTACAATTTAATTGGTTTTACTGATTGTTTGACAATATTGGAGGAAGCAGTGGCGGATCCAGGGGCGAGGGGCGTGCACCCCCCCCCCTAACGTCGTCTAAAGTAGTGTAATTTGTTAATTAATGCAAGTTGCGTTAATTGAACTTGTTACTCACGCAAGTTTATCGGATAAACCTATTTTGCGCCCCCCCCCCTAAAAAAATCCTGGATCCGCCCCTGGTTGAGGTGTTCTTTATAATTGAAAGTGTGTTTAATTGCTGGATTGTTATGTATTCCTGTTTATCATAATGTCTTCGTTTGTCGTAAAGTTTGGGTATAAGTTCAATTTAGCCCGGGTAATTTGCAATTGCTGTTACTTAAGCAATGCAACGGAGAATATTAGATTTCTGAGTTTCCCCAACAATGGATAAAAGCTTATTAGAATTTAGGACCCCTGTGGTATCATTAGTCGGTTATTATTTGCTCTAATTTTTGAAATTGTTTTCTGATAAGGTCTACTAGTAACTGGCTAAATACTGGCGTTCTTAGCATGAACCTCAATGGAAAATCCTGAAAAAGATGGTTTCAAGATTTTACTTACTTGTCTTTACCGTTCTACTATAAACAACTAAACCCAGCATCACGTTTCCAAAGCTAACACAGCTGCATGAGCCCCTTCTTCCTACCGCTCTGATCAAAGCAACGCGCTTTACTCCCTCCTATAAAGTTCCAACTGTTTATCAAATATTTTCTTATGACCTCTTAGCAACTTTTTCGAGGATTTCTGGTTTTCTCGTGGCCCCAGCTCATAGTTTATATAATTAGCAGTATGACCATTCTCTATCTCACCCATTATAAAAACCCGGACCGGGGTGCGAGTGCTCCGGAGAACGTTTTTGCAGATATAAACATAGGCGAAGTCAGATTAGCGGGAATGCAGATTAGTCTGTTTCCGTCTGTTTCCATCAAAGTGCATTGAAACTAAAATACAAACGGAAACAGACTAACCCGCATTCCCGCTAATGCAGAAATAAGTGGGACGAGCTTTTTGTTCACGAAGACCAGAAATGATCTGCGATAAGCTTACTGGGTATATTCTGTCTACTTTGCCCCAGCTGTACTACAAAAAACAAAACACAACTTTTAGAATATTACCCTCCTTGATGTGAAAAATATCGTTTTTTACCGTCCTGACCTTTCTTTATACTTCTAGTCAATGGGATTGACCAGCATTTTTGATTAAAGCTTACTGTTTGATATACTTGCCGTTTATCCTAGAGGTGGGGGGGGGCACATACAGGAAAATTTTTCAACTATAGCTTTTTGTTGCTATTTAATTTCAGCTGAATTTCCTTTTTTTTAAAGAAATTAGTTTCTGTTTTAATACCATATCCAGAACGTTCTTAAATGACAGAGGAGCTGCCACTTAATGACTTGATGACAAGGATCATGTATAGAAGAGTATTACAATTTACTGATTCATTTAAGATTTTTGATTCTACCTAAATTTCGGTCTTAACCGTTATTGCTGTAAAAA